>JAOQML010129614.1:0-17558 GCA_027568935.1 Erythroxylum urbanii | reverse complement strand
CTTGTACTAGGTTTTTGTATATATGTACAGATATGTACAGACAGTACATTATGCGATGGATGTATAACTTTTGATTTGGATCAATGAAAAGAGGAAGAGTTTGATTTTAAAAATCTTATGGTTTACATTAATGTTTTATTATTCAAATTGTTGTGATGTCATGTGGAGTAACTGTAGTAATTGCACGTAGCGCTCCCTTATCATAGGATATGTACCGGAATGACCTACGGGCGTACCCTACGGTAAGGGGGTGTTACAATATCCTTTGTATCTAAGCATTTTAAAGGCCTCTATTCATAGTTAACAAGATGCTCAACAACTTCTCATTCTACATTTTCAGAAGAAGTCTTCTCAGACATTTTCTCATTAATCTTCATCTCTAGAAAGATTCTAGCAAACCTAGTCTTTATTTGTAGTCATTTGATCAGTCATTATTAGGGTCCCTATCAAGTTTTCAAAATTTCTAAGAGAAGAAACTCTCTAATACTTCAAATTCAGATTGGAATTTTACACCCATATAGGCACCATTAGCCTCTGCTAAGTCTTTTGTAAATCTATAATCCAAATTTAACGATAATAGGTTTTATGCCAAAACGATAGATGCTTGTATTCAGTTTCATTAACAAATTTTATTAAGAACATATATGTTGATAGTCTAAAATAAATTTAACCTATTTGGCCAATAAGTGAAATGGGCCCAATCTAAAAGTCTCTAAATTCATTTACCCAGAGAATTTATGCATATGGTAATCAAATGAGAAATTTAGGATTCCAAAATTCCAAACAATTAATACATAATTGATATGTGCTTTAAATAAAAATAGTGCTAGGAGGTAGTTAGCTAAAATATAGAGGAATGGATTGGAAGTTAGATATTAGAGTAGAATATGGAAGTTGAGAGAATGATGGAAGGTAGTTAATAAGCATATAGCTAAGTGGGCTGGAAGTTAAGCAGTTCTAAGAGGTTGAGTTCCAAAATGAGGAAGTTAAGGAGAGGGTGGCAAGTAGTTAGCTAAAATAATTAAAGCACAAAACTGATTGAGCATAAGAATATTTAAAACTCACCAACACTATGACAAGAGAGGTCTTAATAACACAATTTTCATACAAACACAATCTCAGTACAACAAAAATCACTCTCTAGAGAGATCAATCAACCTATTTCAAATGCATTTTATTATTTATCAGTTTTTTACTTTGTAAATTTTCCTTTATTATATCAAATTCCCTTTTGTAGTTTGTGATTCATTTTTGTAACAATAAATTATTTTATTCATTCCAAATTTCATTTTGTTATATTTTATCAATTTGGTAGTTTATGACTCCACTCTCTAAGCTTTTTGAAGTAACATATATTGTTGATAAAAGTCAGATACAAATTTTGGTAGAATTCCTCCCTAGCAAACATTTTAAATTAAAACTAAATAATTTGACATGTTTGGTAGGACATGATGCCAAGAACATGGAATGGAAAAGAAATTGTTTTACCTCCACCCCTAGAAGAAGAAGTCCATATAATTGTAGAGAATAAAGATTTGTATCCTAGATGGTAGAAAATCTTGCGAAGGTAGCCTCACCTTCAGCTAACTTCCCTATAAGAGAGAACCTAAAATCGCCACAATGGAACAAAATTATTTGCATAAATAAAATTCTAGAGTTGAAGTCAAATGTGGCCACTATATCTGATGCAATTAAATCCTTAATAGAGAAGGTTAACACATTTTTTGCTACTCGAATACACTCATTTTAACAAAGCAAATCTCAAACTCGGAGGCATCCTACTCTTAATGTAATGGAAATTAGAGAATATAGTCACCTCCTAGTAATTGCCTTTACAGATGAATGACGTGTTCCTCTACATAAGAGAGAAGATATTCCTACAGTGCCTCCTCACATTAATCTGGAAAATGGTTGATATACAGTCAAGACCTAAATTTCAGGCAGATAAGGATTTGTTAGGAAGGTTGAAGCTAATGAACCACAATATGGTCTGGGAGACAACATTGCAGTTGTAAACTATAATCCCATTATTCATCCACCATAAATGAGATTACAAGTTGAAATAGAAGCTGGCAGAGAAGTGGTTTAGGAATTATACGAGCTTGGTTTAAGACAACTCAGTCGTCCAAAATTTCACAAGCCTTATCCCAAACAGATTGATAAGGAGAATCTTTATCTTTGTTGCTACAGATTTTCAAATTCAACTTGTTTTCTAACGAAGATGGTCCATTCACTATTGAGCTCATCATTATATTCACCATACAATGTAGAGAATTATCCAATTATGAAAACTTCAACTACTTTAATGCTGAGGCTATTTCCAAATCCTTTAATAGGGATCTCCTTTTTTATAGTTTTCTTTGTTACCTAGGAATACTATTTTTCTTGGGCTAAAATAAAAACATTATTTCACACTCAATTTTTTAAAACTAAACCTAAAGGATAATAGATTTGTCAAAAGTAACTCAGAAGAGTGGTAAGAATGCTGACATGTTTATCACTTATTTTAAGAAATTGAAAGTCAATGGCACTTTCAAAAACTGAATATGTGAAGTTAACTTAAAGGGGGATGGATATAAATTGCTGAAGAAATTTTAGGGCATAAAGTTTTTTATTTATATGATTAGGAAATAAAAGTCTCTGAATATGAAGATCTCCTTAAAGAAGAAGGTCACCGTAAGAAGAATTTGATAGGCATTTATGTTACTAAAACAAATTCTTATGATTCGACGATAGTTGAAGTCAACATCCCTAGAACTTGTGTTTTCCCCTTCTTAATACACAAATCCCTAAAAGTTAAAAAGAAAACGATAAGTTTGTTAACCCAAGTTTAGTATGCCTTTAACACTACCAAAATGGAAGAGTTTTTTATTTATTAGAAGAAAAGTTTATCACATTTGCCCCAGAGCATAGAACTCCTACGAAAGAGAAAATTAGAGGCAAATACTATTAAAAGTATCACAACAATTGGAGCAACTCAATAAATTCTTATTGGGGATTTAAGAATGTGATCCAAGATCATATCAATAAAGAAATTGTAATGTTGTTGAACCTAACCAAACTATGATGATAGATGAAATTTCATTCCCACTAGTGGCAACTATTAATGCTACTGAATTCGATTTGTGCCTAGCATTAGACGTCAAAAAGAATTTGAAAATTATTAAATCATTTTTAGTTAACATAAAATTTAGGAATGGGGATTTTTGTTCATAAATATGATATCAAATTTAATTATTAGGGCCATAAAATTCCTGGGATCCAATAAAAGGTAAAGATCTCAAGAAGAAATCATCGAGCAGAGTTCACTCAAGTTTATTATAAAAGAAATGAATCTTGAATTCTTAGTTATCAGTATAGACAACCCAGATTCATGGTAACCACCACTAGTGCCACCATCTCAACTTTGTTAGTCAGTAAGACATCCTAAGAATCTGATATCCTTAACTTGAACTCAAAAAAGATAGCTTTAGCGGTAAAGATACTCTACCAAGATTGAGAAAAATAACCTCGTAGTTAACAGAGGACCCAAATTCAAAAAAAATAGTTCATATGAGACCTATTTTCTAAAAAGAGTACTATGGACTCCAACACTAAAATGGTAAAGGTAGAAATCTTCAGTCAAAAGCAAGATAACATGCAAGTGAATCATTTATTTTATAGGAAGTTAGCTCACTCTAAGAGTCAAGAAGAAGAATTCAATGAGTTTATTATGATTGGGAACATTCTATTTTGGTTCCATGTACTACTTTGTCTATAAAGATTTCAGTGTCATTTGGTAAATCTAGTGCAAAGAGGATGAAATTCTCCCTTGAGAAAAGTGAATGTAAGGTGCTAGTATTAGTAATATGGTCAAGAATTCCTGATAAGTTAGTTTTAGAGAAACCAACTGAGGGTATTATACAATATACAAGGCCTTTATATATTAAGGCTCATCTCAATGGAAGACCAACTTCAATATTTTTGGTAGAGAATGGGTTAAAAATAAACATTATGCTAACCAAAATGATAATAGTTTTAGGAAAAGATGACGTTGATTTGATCCCAACCAAAGTATACATCGTTGAATTCAACAGTGAAACTACTTGGGTATGAAGAATTTTTCCTGAAAATATTACAGTGGAAAGGAAGACTTTGTTGCCTATATTCTTTGTTGTTAACACCCATGCCAATTACAAGTCTTGTTGGAGTGAGATTGGATCCACTCAAATTATTGCATTCCATTATCTATATATCAACTTTTACTTTTATAAAGAGAAGATGAAGGGGAAATCACTTGGGTTGATTCATAACTATTTCATACTAAAGTTGATGTGATTGTAGTAAATTCTACAAAGTTCATGTAAAGTTGATGCAAATGTAGAGGTTGTAATGGCCAAAGGAAAGACGAGAAAAGATGGAAAGAGATGCTGAAAATTTTGTAAGAACAGCCACCATCATGCCAATTCCTAATCTGATGAAGGTTCCTACTATAGAAGAGCCTCATGAGTGAATTGTCACAAGAAGAATGGGCAATAGATGCAGTCGTGAAAATCAAGTAAAGGATGCAATAGATTTAAGAGAATTAAGAAGAACTAAGTGGATATGATAATGTAAAACTGGTTTTAAACCAGATGAATAACCACAAATGATTGATGAGGGTGTATAAGATTTGAAATTCACTCTTGAAAAGTTTGACGATTGTGAAGGACAAATTAAGAATCGTTAGAATAGGAGAATTTGTGCAATTCAGGGCAATTCTATAAAGTCTTTATCAATAAAGATTGGTATTCAAAGACAACATTGGAACTAATGGAACTCATGAAAGGATTCGGAGATTATTTTGCTTAGGATTATACTGAGATGTCATTAAGTAAAACATTAATAGAATACAAACTTCTGATAAAACCAAAATTTTACCCTCATTATCAACCTCTTATGTGATGGTCAAAAAATCAAGTTGAAGGTCACAGAAGAAATTGAAATACTATATAAAGTTTTATTAGACTAGCCAGGTATAGCAAATGGTTGGCGAATGTTGTCCCTGTAGTCAAGAACAATGGAAAAATAAGAATCTGTGTAGACTTCAGGGATTTAAATGTAGCCATTGCTAACGATATTTGTATGACGTAAACTAGATATTCTTTAATAGATGCAATGGCTGGACATTCTTTATTTTCCTTTATAAATTGTTTTTCATGTTATATCCAAATTTTTATAGATGAAAATGATATTTTTAAAATAGCTTTTAGATATCTAGGATCAATTGGGACATTTGAGTGGGTTGTAATGCCTTTCAGGCTAAAGAATGCAGGTGTCACATACCAAAGAGCCATGAATGCCTTTTTATGACTTAGTAAGGCAAAATTTGGAAGTCTATATAGATGATATTGTCGTGAAGCTAAAAAAAAGTGTAGATTATACCCAAGATTTACAAGAATATTTTCATAGGATGATAATGCATAAATTGAATTTGAATCATTTAAACTGTGCTTTTAGAGTAAGAGTAGGGAACTTCTTGGGTTTTTTAATTTACAATATAGGAACTGATTTGGATAAGAATAAAGTGAAAGTCATTCTTGAATCAAAACCACCTTAAAATAAAAGAGAAACTTGGAGATTTTTGGACCAAGTAAATTACGTAAGAAGATTTATTACTAATATGACAAGAAAAATAAAATAATTCTCAAACTTATTAATGTAAAGAATACAGAAGATGTACAAGGAAACTTTTAATAGTATGTAGGAATATTTAACAAAACCCTAAGTGTTAGTGCCCCCTAGAAAAGGAATTCCATTAAAGTTGTATATTTTTGCAATTGAAGAATCAATTGGATGCATGTTGGCCCAGGGTAATGAAGTAGGTCATGAATAAGCTATTTATTATTTGAGCAAAATTCTTATGCCTACAGAGAAGAAGTACTTACCCATTGTAAAATTATGACTAACATTGTATTTCTCTTGTTTAAAGTTAAGGCATTACTTTTTGCAAAATAAAATCTTTATGGTTTCCTAAATTGATTTAATCAAATACATGTTGAACAAGTTGGTTCTCTAAAAAATAAATTAAGAAATGGCTTATGACTCTTGTAGACTTCAACTTGGTATATTATCCTCAAAACTCTGTAAAAGGTTAGGCATTATCTGACTTTTTAGCAAGCCATCCTTCAATTAAGGTACAAGAGGACGAGGGACACTTGATTATAAACCGTGAAAAGAAATTGTGGGAATTGAAATTCAATGGATAGAGTACAAAGAAGTATGCTAGTGTTGGAATTGTTATAATTGCACTAAATGGAACCAAAACTCTTCTCTCCCTTAAAATGAACTTCTCATGTACTAATAATCAAGTAGAATATGAAGACTTATTGATTGGACTAGATCTTCTAGTTGATCATGGAGTACGAGAAATTATAATGAAGGGAGATTCAAAATTGGTGTCATTATAAGTGGCACTATAGTTTTATCACCTTATTACATTGTTGTTATCCTATTACTAGAATTCTTTGATAATATAGAATTTCAACATATTCTGATAAGTGAAAATTGGTATGCGAACGAACTTCACAAATAGCATTTAGATTGTAAATGTCCAAAGAGTTAATGTAAAATGTATTGTGGTTCAACAAAGATCTTACCCTTCCATTTATAAGAAAGGAATTTCACTAGAAGTGTTTAATATTGATAAAGAAGTCGTTCAGATTGGAAGTTAGAAATTAAAGACTTTTTGAAAAATCCTATCAAGAAAGTATCATTCAAACTCAAGAAACAACCATTCAATTTTGTGTTGATTGAAGGAATCCTATTTCGTCAAAGAAACGATGAACTTTTTTTAGATGTCTTGGTATGTTCAAAGCATTAATAGTAATTTAGTAAGTTCACGAAGGAGTATGCAGGGCACATCAATATAGAATAAAAAATAAGGTGGTTTATACATCGATATGGATATTATTGGTCAACATTCTTAAAAGAATGCATATCATATGCCAAAGGTTGTATACAATGTTAAAAGTATAGAAGATTATAAAGAATTTTGGCTTCTAAGTTACATCATATAATGAAGCCATAGTCATTTAAAGGGTGGGCCATTTATCTTATTGGAAAGATATATCCACCATCCTCAAAAGGCCATAATTTTTTTAGCTACAAATTACTTTATTAAATGGGTGGTGGCACAACCTTTAAAGAAAGTTGATTAAACAGATATAGTCATATTCATTCAAAAACAGATTATTCATCAGTTTGGAATTCTTCAATCAATCACAAGAGATCAAAAGACTATGTTTATAAGCAAGGAAGTTTAAGATTTCAGTGAAGATTATAGGATAAAATTATTGCGTTTAACTTCATATTATGCTCAGGCTAATGGTCAAGCTAAAGAATCCAATAAGATAATTATTGAAATTCTAGAGAAAATTTTAGAAGATAATATAAGAGAATGGCACATAATTTTGTCTGGAACCTTATGGCTTATTATACTTCTAAGCGTACTACCATAGGAGTTAACCCATTTGCCTTGACATATGGATATGATGTTAGTCTTCAAACAGAAGTGGCGGATCTATCCCTAAGAATATCTAAACAAAATGCTTTAGGAACTTTTAAGTATTTAGAAGCGATGTTAATTGGAGGATTTAGATGAAATGCAAATTTAGGTCTCGAATAATATGATTATTCAAAAAGGGAAAGTGACAAAATTATATGATAGAAGAACTTGTAGACGAGAATTCTATGAAGGGAACTAGTGTGGAAATCAGTCTTACCTCTTAAGATAAAATATAGAGAATAAGGTAAATGGTTTCCAAATTAGAAAGGACCCCATCAAATTTTTAGGGTTTTAAGTAAAAATGCCTGTTGGTTACCTAGTTTGGAAGGTGAACCTCATAGGTGTTTTATTAATGAAAAGTATTTAAAACCTTATGTTCCTACCTTTTTTGAAAAAGAATGGGGGATAAAGAATGATATAAAATTCTTAAAATAAATAACAATCAGATATCGAAGTTCAAAGCCCAGGTATAAGGAATGATAGCAAATTCTTAAAATAAATAACAATTAGAAATCAAAGTTCAAAGCCCATTAAGAAACTAGCAAAAGGTTAATAAGAACAAAGAAGTTTATAATTGGTCCAAATCAAAGAACCAAGTTTCACCTCATTGATTGATGCATGACACTTAATCTTCTTTGGCTTGATGCACCTGCTACTTCAAAGATAACCTCATTCTTTTGTAGCACTGGTGATTTCCCCAACTTGACAATCGTCCACTTAACTTCGTGAAATTCTTGGTTAAGCTCTTTTCCATCTTATTTGAGCGCTTCTTATTTTTCTCTAATTAATTTAATAGCTCATCTATCTCAATAGCTTCATTTTTCAAGTAAGTCAAATTCATTTTTCAACTCCTAATTTTTAGTCAGAAGATTCTTTCCTTTGGGCTCTTCTGTTTCATAATCCATTCTACACTGATGCCAGAGACTCAACCTTTTTGACTACATAACTTGATCATGGGATGATTTCTCAAAGGAAGCAAAGACTTTCTTAGCCTTGCTTAGAAGTCCCCTAACAATGGATGACTAAGTTATAGGCCCAACATGTGACACTATACCTAAAAAAGAACTATGTTAAATTTCAATTAGGAATTACATCTCTTGTTGTATGGTCAATCTTGAAGACTCCTTAACTCTCAATAGTTCTTTGGAGTTGATCGTTAGTACAGTAATGGAATTAAGGTTTAGGGAATCATCTAAGAAGCTCAAGTCGAAAACTTCTTCCAAGGTTGTAACTGTAAACCAAACATCTTTATCTATAAGTCATAAAAGAATTTGTTAACGAATTAATAGGTCAACATATATAATAAAGAAATTCTTGTTTCACCTCCAATGAAGAAACCTTATTAATTTTTTTAGGTAAAGAGAATTCTTGATATTTCTAGATTCTAGTTCTAAAGGAAAAAAAGGAGTAGGGAGATCCAATATTGTGTCATCTACAAAGAAAGATAGATCAACAAGAATTTGTAATGAAAATAAAATTAAAAGTAATAAAGGACGAGTTATACCATCACTAACTTTTTCAACGACCTTTTTAGGAGTATACGAAGTCTCTTTTAGAGGAAAAGTGTCTTCAGTAGAGGGTTAGATGGTTATAGATTCTTTGAACAATTTGGAGGAGGAGAGAGTAGACTTCCTCGTAGAAACTCTTAGAGTTGGGGTTTTGGCTTTTTTGAAACTAGAAGTCACTGGTGACTTCTCTTTGAGCGTTCTTCTAGAGAGAGGATTAGGAGCCATTATTTTCTAAGAAATAGGTTAACTATCTCCAAAATTTTTAACATCCAATATTCCAAAGTTTGAAAAAAAATAAGTTAAGAGAATTCTTTGAAATTAAGAATGTGTGAATATAAGGGAATACCTTTGAGGAGTGTAGAATTTAGCCGAGGAACCAACTCTGAAAGCTGTTAAGCTGCTAGGAGTGATAAGCTTTAGTGTTAGCCACACTCGCAATAATAATTTTGCATTTTTAAATGCAATAGTGATTGAAATTTCATAGAGGAATATGTCAATGATAACACTCATTTATAGTAGGAGAAATTCATATAGATAGGCCAAGTTGCCTACTCCATAAGCAAGGTAGACATTTAAAGCCTGAGGTTATAATATAAGGGTCGAGCTTTAAAGCCTTGTCACCATTAACGATAAAGACTCTAGGGTTAATATAAACTAAGAAAAGCTTTCATAAATAGCCAAATAGGAGGACTCAAAAGTTTTCAAGATTTTTAACTAATAAGTTATTTTGGAAAATTCTCTAAAAGGATTTAACTAATCTTCAGATCAGGACTTCAAAGATAGTAAAATACTAAAGATGTCTTTGGAAGACTTACTATAAAGAATGACAGATAACCGAAGGCCAAGAAAATCAAGAAATTTAGGGTCAAAAGTATAAAGCTGGACAAACCATATACATAAATTTAGATCTTTGAAAAGAAGATTAGAAAGAAATCTCCTCAAACTTCTATATAAAAAAAACCCCCAAAAAAAACTGAGCCTAAAGAAAAACCTTACTAGAAGCTACCACTTTGTAAAAAAAAGAAGAAATTCTAAGCTAGGTTTATTATTAATAGAGCAAAAAACAAATCGATTCATGAGGACCCAAAGGAATTTCACATTTTCTTCTAATGTGAGTTCTCAAAGAAACATAGTTGTTTATTAATCCAAAATAAGAAGAACATTTAAAAATTCTAGAATTCGAAGTAAGAATTTCTTCGTCCAAGCAAACAAATCCTCTTTAGTGACAACAGTCAAGAAGAAAATGTCTTTGAAAGAAATAGAAGCATGCCCAAAAGGAAAGATAAGTGAATTATATGAAGGACCTCATAATTTCATAATCACAAACACGAGATTAGGCTGGTACTTAATAGGATTCTTAGAAAGAGCTATCAGTTGAAAAAGGCCTTGCCTATTCCATGCTGAGTGATATGATAGGTACAACCTATCTACCCATTTAACCCATTGATCTACATTTCTAAGCCAGGGTTTTAAGGATTTAGGAGCCTAAAACAAAATGAATTCTAAGGAAAATCAGACTTATTTGCTTCTCTTAAATAAGGGAGCTATAGACAAGAAGCATCCATAGGTGGGGGAGTCGTAGTAGTAAAAGAAAGGCAATATTCATTGTTGGAGTGTAGACAGCCTTCAACAATGCTGAAAAATAAGAATTAAAATGTTGAATTGACATGTTAAAGGAGCATTAAGTGTAAGAATTCTTTACCTGATTCTTATGCAAGGTGGAAAGGACTTAAACGGAATGGATACCACTTTAAGTTTAACAGCCTCTAAAAGAAATGGAGTTAGGAAAAATTATAGGGATTTTTAGAAAACAATAGAATTAGACAAATACTTGAGTGGCAAAAAAGAGAATAAAAGACTATTTAAAAGCCAAGGTGAAAAATGAAGAAGTAAGAAGAGGCTTTTATAATGTAGAAACGGCCAAATCGTAAGGGAATAGTAAAAGGTGATAGTTTAAAGAGATTTACCATCTTTTGAAACGGATATAGATTTCAAATTTGAAACAATTCCAATATAATCTTTAGATCTAATCATTCTTATATGTAGAATAGTGGTCGAGATTAAAGAGACTTCCTATAAGTGATATTATTTGGCTTGACTAGTGAATTCAGCCTAGAGTCCTGCAAGTTTTTTAATGAAATTTGAATTCCAGTTAGGAAACTAAAGGAATTTTTATAATATATTTGGTTTGCTTAACCAAACATATACAGGGGGCAATTGTTGATAGTCTAAAATAAATTCAGCTCATTTGGCCCATAAGTGGAAGGAGTCTAATCTAGAAGTCTTGAAATTCATTTAGCCAGACAATTCATGCATATGAGAATCAATTAAGAAGTTCATGATTCAAGAATTTCAGATAATTAATACATAATTGACAAATGTTTTAAAGAAAAATTGTGCAAGAAGGTAGTTAGTTGAAATATAGGAGAATAGATTGTAAGTTAGATATTGGGGCAAAATATGGAATGCTAAAAGGTAGTTAACAAAAATATGGTTGAGTGAGACAGAAATTAAGCAATTATAGGAGGCAGAATTCTAGAACATGGAAATTAAGAAGACTATGGCTAGTAGTTAGTTAAAATATAGGAAACTGGATACTTATAGTGCCAAGGATAAGAAGGCTATAAATTCACCGATACCATGACAAGGGAGGTCTCGACAACACAATCTCTAGACAAACATAATCTCATTACAACAAAAATCACTATCTAAAGAGATAAAACAACTTATTCCAAATACATTTTGTTATTTTCCAATTTTCTTTACTTTGTGAATTTCCCTTTATTATATATATCCAATTCACTTTGGTAATTTGTGATCCTTTTCTGTTTTTTAATCCAAATTTCATTTTTGTTAAATTTTAACATTTTGATATCTTACAACTCCACTCTCTAAATTTTTCGAAATTCACTTATATCATGAATAAAGGTCAGATACAAATTTTAAGAGAATTCTTCTCTATCGCATTCACATTTTAGATTAATACTAATTCAATCCTTGCTCATTGGAGTACAACCCAAAATTTGCATTGCCTTCCTCTTTTTCTTCGTCATGAATACGTCGAGATAGCCACAAAGAGACGAGAGCTGAGATGAAGCTTACGGAGAAATTAACTCATTTCAGAGAAGGATGACAACCTTAAAAGCAACTTCTGCTCTGCAAGAACAATCAAATGAAAACAGCGGCGCTCTTCTTCCGTCACTATGTTAGAAGACGATCACAGAATCGTGAAAATGACCCCCTTAGCTGTCGCCGTCGAAATCGTACAGAACTCTGGATGTTACCGAATACAAACATTTAATAGAAAGTATTGTTTAATAACTAAAATTAAATAATTATGTATTTTTAATAAAATACAGTATTTTTAATCGAATTACGAACCGTACATTTAAAAGGAATTACCATATGCAGGATACAAAATTTCTTTGGCTACTAACAACTACAAAGTGAACAGCTTTCAAACGTTTCAGCCTCATTCCCAAAACTCAGCATCCATCCTTATCTACACTATGTACAAGAAAGAATTGATGACCAAGAAAGAATACAATACATTTTGATCCCCAAAATTGCACGGCTACGGATTGAAGTGAAAGAGCCAAATCATATTTGCGACCTTAACCGCATCACCAGCTGTTGTATACTTTCAAGCTTCTCATTGAGTTGCTTAAGGTCAGACATACGTTCTTTGCAGGGCTCTGAACGTGAGATAATATCACTAACAAGGGCAGCACATTTTGACTGTGAATCTGAAACTGCCTCCTCAAGTGACGCAACCGTCGACTCCACAGTTGCTGGCAAACTTAAACTCGTCATATTTGTTGGGGGAGAGAAACCAATGCTGCAGGGACTGCTACCCCTGCTGTACCTTTCTGAAGTGAAAATTTTGTCAAACCCCTCTGTACCTGCATGCACAAATTCATTTTTATCAGCCACAATCAATAATCATTTCTAAGTTGATTAAATCTTTGATGATGCAAATGAGATTCAATGAGACTAATAGATCCTAGAACTTCTAAACATTGATTGCTTAAAGATTGTCACTTTAACTTCTTCATTATGAAGATACTGGGAGGATCTCCGATCTCGATACACACTAGATATTCAAAATGAAAGTCCAGGAGGTGGTAAAACATTAACCGTACCAAGGTTGCCGAGCTGATCTATGGCTCCCCGTCCAAGGGCCTTCTCCAGCTTAAGTAGCCTCAGGATTCCAGCAGTTATCCGACCCATTGCATCAACTTCAGACTTGCACAATAGAGCGAGGTGCTGAAGCTCATCTTTGGTTACGACAGCCTCCATCTACAATGTAGAAATTACAGTAAGATATAAAAACCATAACCGTAAAATAGAATCATCTCAACAGAGAGCCATCAATTAAAAGTTGGCACGCTTCATTACCGGTTGCTTGACAGAAAATTTCAAATTTTCCACCATCCAATTTGCCATTTCATCATCAGCACTTTGCTCTGATGCCACAACATGAATCTCAACATTTATGCCGCCAGGTGCCTCAACAACTTCCTTGATTCCATTTGAAGAGACAGAAATGCCCTTCTGCCCCTGTGGTTTCAATATTTGCAAACCTTCTACGCCAACCTGCAGGTATGCTCAACCAATAGACATAAAGATTCTCGTAAGCAAGCACATGGTCATACGTATCTTGAAATTTAAAGCATCAATAACTAGTTTAAATGCTTCTTAATGAAATCACAAAATCCCCAAATATGATTTTGCTTTGCGAGAAAGTAACAGGAAGGAAAGTGAAGGAACAGACTCCCATAATGGGACTATTTTGTTTTACTTTTCTCATTTCTCCTGCCGTTTGAGCAAAACCTCTATATGTGCTCCCCTCATTTTCTCCTCCCAATGTTTCCTCTCTCCAAAATGCAATATCAAACCAATTATCCTCTATTCATTTTACTTCTCATTTCTATTCCATCTAATAATCTCAAAGATTAAATTCACAAAAAGAAATATAGATTAAGCAAAATCCCCACCGTGACCAACTCCACAGGATATTTGTGTATTCTGCTCAACTTTGCTTTGTCATCCACCTCATGCTTTGCATCGCTCTTGGCTTTTACCAACAAACTTTGGAAAGTTGCATGCCAAGACCTCTGTTCTCTGCCCACATCTCCTTGGGTGGAAAACCACCACCTTTCTGCCATCTCCTGTGCACCTTCAAGAGCAAATAACCAGTCTTTCAATTCTATGCACAAATCCACATCATCTGGCATTCCTAGTTGCAATACCCCAGTATCTCCTCCATCTCCTGAGCCTCCATCTGCAGAAAAACAGGGAATGAAGAGAACTGCCATTGAAGAACCTTCAAACTTCGAAGCAAAATCAAAGGAGCATATGATATAAATGAAGAGAATTCCTACCTCCTAAATCATCAATAAGAAGAGGTGATGCTTTAAAAAGTTTTGAAAGTGGCCCCTTTGCTATATACCCCAATCCTTTTGACAGCCCCTCACCAGGACCACCATCAGGTCCAAGTACTCCAAAGCGATGCATGAGGGCTTCGGCATAGTTCATTCCTCCCCCAAGGCGAACTCCAGAGATACAGGCAGACACACATAGACTATGGCACTCCCTATCCTCTTCACTGAATGGCATCACATGTACCATGCTTACATCAAGAAATGGATTTGCATTGTCAATACAATTTATTTTATGTTTTGTTTCCTTGTGTACCCAAAAGACAGTTCTCAACTGATGATATCCATTTGCTGCCACAAGAAGACCATTTTCAACTGAACCCGAAACTGTGTCATTCTCATGGAACAAGCTTCTGTCAGTGTCTACACAGTCCACCTCAACACTCTGCCAGTGCAAAGTGGATGAAATGGCAATAGCACCACCAAGGGTTCTATGACTGACTTTGATGAAAAGATCTTCTCCAATAAATTGAACCAGAGGCAGTCCCTCTGCATCTGTGGCAGAAGACTCTAAAAATCTCAGCTGAAGATTTTTCAGTGCCAAGCACACTGCAGTATCACAGGGAACCTTATCCATTAACCTACCACTAGAACACTCATTCCTATTTGCATTCAGTCTTCTGTTTTTACCAACTGATGCAATCTTTTCACTAACTCTTCCAAAGTACGTGTACAGGTCTAGGACAAAAAATAGCTGCTCAACAGAAGAATTTGACAAGTATTGTTCACAAGCTATCCCAACCCTAACAACACCACCAGGAGGAGGAATAGAAGACAATGGCCTTCCATCAGATGAAACCATAGCTACCTCGATAGAAGAATGCTTCAGTTCAACACATCTCCACGAGCCCAAACTCAAACCACAAGAATTTAGTGAACCTGTTAAATTAGAACATGTCGCCAGAGATAAACTAATCAATGATGCCGTTGCAATCCATTTCTTCTGGCTAGCATCAATTGGTTGGCCCTCCCAAAGACAGAAACAAGCAGGATCCTTTTCCAAGTTGAGTAACTTGGGTCTCAATGAAGGTGACTCTGAGAAGGACAAATTTTCAAGGTGAAGCTTTGTTCCAGTGAAGGAACTATCAACCATAGAGTTCCTGCTGTCAGCTTGATTGCTTGATGCACCCACATCCAAAGGAATACTGACAGCCAACTCCTTAAGGTTGAGGATCATTGAATTTATGGAAGAATCTGGTAAAACATCCCCAGGATTGACAACAATTCCATCAGCTAAGAAAGATGATATCCTCAAACATGATGCTTCTTGAAGATGAATCTGAAAAGGCAAAAGAAAATGGTTACAAAAAAACATGAATAGCATTCCTGATAAAAAGCTCATAAACTCAGATCATTAATTCATACCATAAGAGGCTGACAAGCAATAACCGTTTTTGAAGCAAAAGACGGTGGGGCCGGGGATGGCATGACCTGAAGAGAATGTAGGCATATCAAAGGAACACCTGCCGTTGACTGCCACCATAGTTCTTCCAAGGGATATATTGGAGGACAGAAATTCTTAGCTGTAAAAGCAATTAACAATTGGGATCAACATTGCTGACTTCTAATACATCCTAAAAGTACGAACTGATAAAATTATAACTGCTCAAAACCGAGAGAGGTATACTACCAAAATCTGGAAGTTGAACAAGATTTTCCACATCAGCCTGCATGGATGGCTGAATCAAAGTGCACGGAGGGTGTGAGAAGGTGTCCCTATATTCACATTAATTACATTAATTCATAGCAAATTAATCTGATACACGAGTAGGTAAAGTATAATCAAGCCTATTCAAACTACTACCCAAACTCGAGCATCACCTCAATATAACATATATAAATATGCATTTTCCAATAACCAATTAGAAACTTTCCTACCATATCATAAATATAGTTAAAGGAAAGAGATCTTGTTAAAAGCTATTTGAGGGAATATAAATTGTAATAGCATATAGTTTTGCCAACATGCCCCCAGGGCTGCATAGAAGAGAATTGAGAACAGTATGTTGTTAGGCAAGCCCTCCCTATTTAAGCTAAACCTCTACATGAAATAAAGAAGTTTGAGATGATATCCGTATGGCCAATTGCATAAAACTTGAAGAAAGGATGAGGGGGGTAGGGAAGGTATTACTTAGAATACTAAATCGTTGGCCAAAACAGAATTAGACACTAGTTACAGTACAGCTCACAAGCCCTACAAATTTAAACACCACTAGCTTCTATATGCAAAAGAAAAATCATAAATCCACTGGAGGAACAATCTACAATTTTTGAGAACATAAACCCACCAACCATAAGTCTGGCAAATTTACTATCTCTCAGCATATGTATTAAATGAGATTCCCAAGCTCTATGCAACATCTCCACACAATAATGAGTTAAGCACATACTGGGTAATCCAAGATGCTCCTACACATCAGTTTAGCAACTACAACAAAGGAATCAGATTTTCTTATACAAACTATCCCATTCAACCTCAAGTGCATTGCAATTGCAATGTTCGCCCATGTTCATTGCATTTTTTGTTGGTAATACTTCCTCTGAAGTATATTAAGACACATGCTCCTGGTACAGCTTGGTATGGTGCCTTAACACTTCCCCTGTTTCATTTCCACTTCAAAACATAACCAATTTTCTCCAATTTCTGGTCCCTTAAATTTCATAGGCTAGTGGTCTAGATCAGATATACATCTATCATTAGTAAAGATATGCAACAGAATTATTAAGCAAGAAACGGAACGTAGACCCACATGTTATACGTGCTAACAGAAACAGGTCACACTTAACTCATAATCCGAATTAAATGATATCAGCTACATAATTCCTTCTCCTTTGAATTAAACCAATCAAAGTACAAAGTAGAATGGCAAACAAGCGGTCGAAGTTTAAAGATTACCACCTACTAAAATTTCAAATTGATAAAAGCTAAGGTCCTATTTGTTTCCATTTTTATTTTTGGTTTTCTGTTTTTGTTTTCAAATTCAATAAACAAATATGTTTGCTTGAGTTTTTGGTTTCTGATTGTAATTTTGATTTCTTCCAGTTTTAAAAAATTATGAAAACCATAAAAGTGACTTGTTTTTT
>JAOQML010129547.1:0-11181 GCA_027568935.1 Erythroxylum urbanii | reverse complement strand
TTCATCTCCCTTAAGATGGAGGCTTAATTCTCCTTTAATAGTCCAAAAGCCCTAAGTTTAATGAAGCCCCACATATTTCTTCACTCAAGGAAGGTGTTCTATAGAGGTTTTCATCTCCCTTAAGATGGAGGCTTAATTCTCCTTTAATAGTCCAAAAGCCCTAAGTTTAATGAAGCCCCACATATTATCTCGGACTGTAATTCCCTGGCAACAGATAAAATCCTCTTGTCTTCTCCTCTTTGATCTCTAATTGAATCTCCAAGTTGCTCCATCTTCCTTCCTAAATAAAAAATAGTCAATTCTTACCCTAAATTAACATTAAACATAAAAGAAGAACAATGGCAATCAAACTAAACGAAAACATACAAAATGAATCCTAAACTATAACAATAATCAACAATTACGCAAGAAAACACATGCTAATTACCTAGAAAAATATATACAGAAAAATATATACTAATGCAAAACTATCAACATACCCACATTTACATCTTTGCTAATCCTTAAACAAAGTAAAACCATTCAATTCTACCACTTCATTTTCATAAAGAACAAAGCATACAATCCCTCAAATTTAAGCTAACTAAAATATCAATTTAATACACATATCTTGACTACTTTTTCATTAGTGTACATAACTCAACAATTAACATCATTATTCAAAGATAAGTAAAGATGCAAAATGAATTTTCCTCAAGATTTTCACTCATTTCTCTCAAGTATTTGATGGTTAGTATTTCGTTCAAACTTCTTATAGGAAACTACACTACTATAGGCTTGCTAATACACCAATTCTCCTCTACAATGATTGAATACATAAATAGATTAAAAGGAATTGTTTAAAGTTGTAATGTGATGAGGGTTAAGGGAGGTAAAGAGGGAAAAAGGGTTAATCACAAGCATTCGTAAAGTAAAAAGCGGATATAAAGGGATAACAAAACATAACTTTGAGATATACTAATATAACTATATTCTACACTTATTGATGTTACTCGTTTGTTCTTCCTTTTTATTTTCTTTTCTTTTCCTTTTTTTGTTTTTTCTCTTTTTCTAAATACATGGAAGAACTATGAATCAAAATAACACTATATACACTGTAATCTACATGCAGAAATATACTTAACTCATCTTGGTAAATTTTCACAATGATCCCATCTAATGTATTACTTAATACTCTACTAAGCTTGTGAATGGGTAAGTTAAAAAGGTTTAAAGTTTTAAAATTTTGGGTATTTTCAAGAAACAAAAGGTTAAGGCTCAACAAGGTAGCAAAGGATAATATAGAGGGTAGGTCATTTAAGCCAAGGGTTAACACAAAAGGGCCTAAATCATCTCTATTAAGCACACATCTAGCAGACTCAAACCAATTCAAAGAAAGTTCTGAAGGTAATAACCTAAGGAAGTATCACTCAGCAATGAAATAGAATGACCATGGATGGAGTCATATGGCTCAATCCTCACATCGGCTCAAATGAAAACTCATTATGCACCTCTACACTACCTCATTGTTCAAGTGTCAAGTTGTGACTAAGCTTATGTAACCAACTACTTTTCATCACTCCATATGGTTCACTTTCTACTAAAGTAGCTTAATCTGAGTTCAAGCAAGCATTCAATCTAATTCCATTTAGCATGACAAAATCTTATGGAAATATTCATCAGAATGATTCAAATGAGGTTCCATTGCTGACACAAAGAACATTATATGCCTAAACATACATCCTATTTAATAAAACGGAAACAATGCAATTGAGAAAGTCAAGTTCACAGTGTCCTTAATGTGACAAGATAACCACCACATAAGGGAAAATGACCTCAAGTCAAACAAAAGAAATGAAAACACACAAATGAAATGAAACTAAACAAAAAATGACATGAAACCAAATAAAAAATGACATGAAACTAAACAAAAGAAAATGACATGAAACTAAACAAACATGAAATGAAATGAATACAAACAAGAGAAACAAAAAAATTAAAAGTTAAAGGGTAAGAAAAGTTATTCAGATGATGGTGGAGATGGTGTTGGTGAAGGAGCTTCAAATTTATTCTTCCGACAGAAGTTGAGAAACCTCTTCTTCAAGGTATGCTGCTCCTTTTGGACTTTTCGCATTTAGGTGCCGAGCTCATTTAGTTGGGATGTCATTTGTTGAAAATTGGCAACCATCTAGTTGAGGATTTGTTAAAATCGGTCGACCTTTAGTGGTGCACTTGGTTCCTCCTCCTCTGCTTCTTCCTCTGGCTCCAAGATGGCTCAGGATGTGGAGGGTCAGGAAGCAACTATATCGGTGCCCCTCTTATTCCTCACTGTAGTATGTGTTTGAGGATTTTAGAGTTCAATAAAATGAAACTCCAAAATCTCAGAACGTCTCAAATACGATATGTCAAACATATCGTGTGGTGTTGTGTGCAAATTTTTCATATTAACATTATACAACACACCCAAAACAGAAGTAATATGAGACATCCCAAAATACGAGCTCTTTTTATTAACAACACTCACTATTGATCGAAACATCCTATAAGGTATTGATTTTAAATTTTCGATCTATGCACTATAAAAAGAAAAGTTCTTTAGCCAAGCATTTGTTGCTTTTAGTTTTATTAAACAAAGTTAGACACATAAATTTCTGCAAAAGTAAATGCTCGGCACTTTGGATTAAAGACTTTGGTGCATTGCGTGAGTCAAAATGTTCTTCACCTGTGAGAGCTTTTCAATAAGAATTGACATCAAAATCAACGTGACCATCTATAATTTTGAATTCAACAAATTAAAAATTTCACGCATGACAGGATAATCAAATTTAAAAACATTTTCAGCTAATCTAAACCAAAACACATCCATTTTAGGGTTGTACCGGACTATTGTGAAAAACTCTAGAGTTATAGTAGCATAAATATGTACATCGTATTAAACAAACCTATTCTACCCTACGCTTGTAGCTAGTTGCTTAAGTTGTCATCTCACTCCTATGTTCTCTAACAATTCAGAATCAAAATACCTAGAAGTGACTATTTCTCTATTCCTAAGGTCACGAAAATGCGTACCTTCTTCTTCCGAATAGATTGGGAAGGGAGAGCGATAAGTCACTACTAAATTGCATTTAACTTCACTGAAAACTTACGAGCAGAGTCCATCAACTAGTTTCCTAGTCATCATCTTCCTTGGTGCCATTAAAAGAAGAAAATCTACAAAAATTGAGAAGAAGATGAGTGAAATTTGTATTTAAAAGAGAGAGAGAGCAAAATGTTACCTAAATCCTTATGTTTTTGAATGATTAATGCATGAAAAGATGAAAGGATTGTAAGATTAATGAAACGAGTTAGAGAAAATACTAAGAATCTAGAGGAAAATCAAGAGTTTTAGAGAGTAGGAGGAGAGAATCTCATGGGTTGGAGAGAGAAGGAGTGAAATTTTGAAAAATGGGTGAGAGAAAAAAAAGGGGAGGGAAAATTAAATTTCCCTCGGGATGGAATTCCCAAGGTCATAGGATTTCTCTCCATAAAATTTCTAGAGAGATTTCCCACGATTGTGGGTTTTCTCTTTAGAAATATTTTGGAGAGATTTCCCATAATCGTGGGAATCAATCCAATTCCCACAATAATGGAAAGAGGTGATTCTCATGATTCCAAACCTTCTTCTAAGCTTAATATTAGTTCTCTATGATCCCATAACCTACAAAAACATTAAGTTAATATTGTCATCAAGACTTTTGAAAAGCAAACAAGTTGAAATTAAAACAAAAACCAAATTGAACATCAATCAAACTCAATTCAGACACAATCCTAATTAAATAAATCAAACAAACAATTAGACAAAGACAATCAAAAGAAAATAAAATTTCATAGGTTGCCTCCCATACAGTGCTTCTGTAAACGTCAGTGGCTCGACTCTTTTCCTTAGAAACTCAACCAGGATCAATTATAAGCTGCTTGCTTCCACCTTTTTTGTTCAACATTAGTTTTGTAGCCTGTAAGTAAGTTACAAATTACAAAATAATCAAAAGGATAATATGGATAACATTATGAAAATCAATTAAGCTCATAATGTCTTTTTTTCGAGTGAGGTGTCAACATAATAAGGAACAACGAAACTCCTTGAATCTTTCATTGAATCCAACAGTTTGCCTTATACGAAGGTAAGTTTCTCTCTTTCTTCCTTACTCACTTTCGTCTCCTCTGCTTCTTTCACTTCCCGAACAGAGACTTTCATAACTTCTTTAAACTCAATGTCTATTGTCATTTGTTCTTCATCCTCTTGTTCTTCAAAAGAATCAAACACATCAATTATCCTGAATCAGCTACTATTTTCGAATTCTTAAATACATCATTCATATTGAATGTCACTTGGGCATTATCAATTGGAAGAATAAGTTTCTTTTCATAAACATCTACCCAAGATTTTTCGATGTTCACAAATGGTATATCAAGAATTGGTGAATAAAAAGGAGGGTTGGTATTCTTTCCTTCATACTCTTTCTTTATCCCTTGATCTTCAATAAGGTGCGGTTCAACTTAGTGTTCCACTGGTTCTTCTAGCTCGTTCATATTCTTAAGTGTGATAACCTCATATTGCTCTCGTGAATGTAATTCCATAATTCTCAGAAAGTCTTCAACACTTCTCTTACAAAATTCATGGGAAAGCTGTCTTACTTGAATCTCCAGATTGTGGATGATTAAGGCATAATTCTTCATAATCTGATCAAACTTTGCCTCCATCCTCTTTTGTCTTTCCTCCTAACTGGCAAACATCCTCTTTTGATTCTTTTCTTAAGCTGCAATTTGGAACCCAAAACATCCATCATCTTGTCTATTTTGTTCTCCAAAGATCCAATTTAGTCTTGTTGAAATTCAAATAGGTTTTGATGTCCCATATGAGTACTTGCATTATTAGACCAATAGAAATCTAGGTGGTTCTGCCACCTTGTAGTGTTCATGTTCCAATAAGGGATCGTACTATACCTCATTATAATTCACAAAAGTTCCTTGCTCCCTATAATATCTATCTTCTATCATCGTTTTTTCCGTTTCTTATTGGCATTTAGCTCTCTAGATGTTTCACTCCCACTCTAAGATGGCTTGGTATGTCTCGCAATATCAGGAAACTCTTCTTTACGGATTTCTGACGATCTTCACCTGCTCCTTGTGTTCATGCACCTGCAAATACACAAGGAAAAGTATCAAAAATCTTAAATCAAATTAATCTAAATTAACTAAGATGCTAAATAGTCAATCACTAGCAACGACGTTGCTCGCAAGGTTATACGCACTATGTTTTACTTTTTTTTAACCATGGTAAATTGCGTAAGCACACAGGTTGTTCACACAATACCTAAGGTATCAATCCCACGAGGAAGGCTAACTAGTCCTAAATCTAAGGTCGGCCTAAACTACAATAATTCTAAAAAATTAACTAATGCATAATTTAAATCAATCAATAATCAAATATGAGAATTTAAAGTGCAGAAAAGTCACAAAATAACAACTCACATAACAATCCGAAGAAATAGCCAAGTGAGAGAAAGGGGGATTTAATTTGAAACTAAAGAAAATCTAACCAATTATGTAATTTTCGACTCAACGGCCTAGATGATCTTAGGGTGAATCACTTTCTCTCGAGTTATAATTCTTAACCTTAATTAAGGATCCCTAATTTAAATATGGAATCGCAATCTCTCGATTAGCGATTGACCCAAAACCTAAATTAATTCTAAGTTGTCTAAAAACCTAATGGGAATCTATGCTCGATCTCTCATTATACGACTCTTCCGGTTTGATTCAATACTCTACCTATCGATTCACCTAACTCTCGTTAGCCTAAATCGATGGTTTTTACCTAGCTCAGCCTCTCAATTTATCACCAAGTTATTAAGAACAAAATTTAAATCACAATTAAATTGAAAGAAAACACAATGAAATAAACTTTATTAATCTCAAGAACTAAAAAACTCGAAGGTGAGTGTAGACAGTAAATTAACACTTAACAACACTATTTCTAATGAATATATCAATTTCATACATCCATAAAATCAAAATAAAAATAAGAAATACTGTCGGAGCGGATCTCGGAGATAACAACTGCAAGAAACCATCTGTTTCGGGAAGTAATTCATGTTAAACTTATCTCCGTGTCTCTCTTCCTTCATTTTCTTCCTCAATCTTTTGTTCTCTCTCTAGTTTTTTTTGGAATTGACGAAATGATGCTCTCTTGCATGAATCTCTAGGCTCTCTAAAAACTCCTGGTGGCTATCACATCATGTTTTATTTATTATGTAGAACCCCTAGGTCAAAGTCAGGAATGAAATAGTCCGCAAAATCTTACAAAAATTGAGTTTTTTTGTTAGCCCGATATATTGCACAATCGTGGACCTACCTACCACAATCGTGGCCTACTGTTTAACCTTTTTGTCACAATCGTGGCCCAATGTGCACGATCGTGGCCTGACTTGACGCTCTTTGTCACGATCATGCTCCCAGTGCACTATCGTTGCTTGGCTGTTGCTGGTTCTTCCTTCTCTGTCATGATCTTGGCCTGCCATGCATGTTTGGGGCCTATGGCTTTGGGCCAAAACTCCTCCAATCTTCACTATTCTTCCTTGTTTACCTTGAAACACTAACAAACGCATAACAACACCAAAAAAATATAACATTTAAGCTTAAAGACTTAATCTAACCCATAAAAACACTAAAACACATAAACTAACATAATTACACCCTAAATGCACACACACCACTCAAATTCACACTAAATAAATAACAAATTCAACCCTAAAACACATGCAATTACACAACTATCAACATCCCCACATTTAAATGTTTGCTTGTCCTCAAGCAAACAAAACAAAAACACATAGCAACACATGACACATAATGCAATAATGAGGCAATGGATCTGACTTCATGAAATGAATTTAATTTTGAACACAATCATTCAGTTATGTCAAATCATTAACAAATAAAATATATATCTAAGGGCTTGAACTAAATATACAAGTTAATCAGGATTTAAGTGCTAATTCAGTTACCCTTTTCAATTGTACACACAAATTAATAATTCTTTGGTGCTTCGGACTCTGTAACTATTCCTAAGTACATTTTCATGAAAATTCAAGCTTATTACAAGTCCGGTATGTTTTTATTAAGAACACTTTTTTTAAATAAAAAAATATGAACTTATTCTTTTACTAAGAGGTAAACATTGGTGATGAATGTTGATCTGGTTACTCAACTAAGTCATTTATTAATAGCTTGGTTGAAATGTCATTATAGCCTTTTGACTTAAAGGCACACATTTGTAATGCGTGTCGATCCAATTACTCAGCTATCATCTTGTTTTTAACTGGCTACTAGCTCTATTCATAACCCGAAGGTCAGCAGAATAGTGGTTTATTAACAAAACATACAAAAAATTTTTCCTTCCTTGTTTTTTAACTATTCGTTTTCATGTAAAATACTAGTTAAGCTACTTAAGTGAAAGGGCCTCAAATTATGAATGAATGTAACAACCTAGAGGGTGCTAAATTTACACTAAGTCCTAATTAAGCTATATATTTATCCAAAAACCCTAATTCACTAATTTTGCGAGCTCATGATCATTTACAGCCTACTAGACTATGTTCAAAATTAAACAAATTTCACTCATCTAAGCCATTGACACATTTAAACAATTCGCACAATGCATCCTAATACTATCATACAATATACAAAATCACATAAAAAACAAAACACATAACCCTCCCCACACTTGAACAATACATTGTCCTCAATGTGAGAAGGGTACACAAACACACCATGAGGAAATAAAACACAATATACAAAAAACATAAGAATAAAATACTAATAAAAATGAAAAGAAAAGGGTTAGAACATAGAACTGTTTATGGTGATAGAGGTGGTGATGGCGATGGTGTTGAGACCAAATCTGCTTGATATCAAGAGTGTTTCCTTATCTTACAAGTGATGTAAGAGAACAAAAGATTTAGCAATCCAATTCGTTCCAATTCATTCAAAACTTATTTAAGAACTTAAAACACACTTAACTACACACCAATTTAAACCTAACTACAAAACGTGCTAATTTATGGTCATTATCTTGACCTTTATCCTTTAAAACTCAGCCAGGATCAATTATGAGCAGCTTGCTTCCACCCTTCACATTCAACATCAGTTTTGTAGCTTATGAGTAAGCTACAAATTGTAAAATGATCAGAAAGACAATTTTGATAAGGTTGAGAAAACCAATTAATTTCATAAATGTTCTTCTTATTAACAAATTGTTAATAAAATAGGGAATAACGAAACTCTCTGAATCTTCCATCAAATCCAATAATTTGTCTTGTACGAAGGTGAGTTGCTCTCTTTCTTCCTTAATCACCTTCGTCTCCTCTGCTTCTTCTGCTTCACGAACAAAGACCTTTATCGCTTTTTCAAACTCTATGTTTGTTGTCGTCTGTTCTTCATCCTCTTGTTCTTTAGAAGATTTGAACATATCAATTATCTTGAATGGGCTACTAATCTTTGGATTCTTAAATACATTGTTTATGTTGAATGTCTCTTCATCATCATCAATCCAAAGGGTAGGGTTCCTTGCATGGACATCTATCTTAGATTTTCTGATGTTCAAACATAGTGTACTAAGATCTGGTAGATAGTATGAGGGGCTTCCATCCTTCATCCTTTTTCTTAAGTTCTTGGTCTTCTATAAGGTTAGGATTAGCTTGATTTCTTGCTGATTCTTCTAGTTCTACCCCATTCCTAAATGTGATATTCTCATATTGGTCTTGTAGATTTAATTCCATTTTTCTCAGAGAGTCTTCCACACTTCTCTTACAAAATTCACAGGAAAGCTATCTCACTTGAATCTCCAAGTTATGAGTAGAAGAGGCATGATTTTTCGTTACTTGATCAAATTACTCTTCCAATCTCTTCTGGTTCTCTTCCATGACTGTTAGCTTATTCATGATTTTGTCTACTTTGAAATCCCATGAACTGGACTTGTCTTGTTGAAATTCTGATAGACGTTGATATCCTAAGTGAGTCCCTACATTATTGTACCAATAGAAATCGGGGTGGTTTTGCCACCCCGAAATGTACGGCTTTATATAAGGATGATGATTTTCCCAACCAATTGGGGCTCATTGAAATCCACAAGAGTCCTTTGCTCCTTATAATATACATCCTCCATAATCATTCTTTTTACCTCTTTTTAGCATTTAACTCTTCGAATGTCTTATTCTCATTCTAACATGTCTTGATGTGTCTTTACTTTGTGCCCATTTTTTTAAAGCAAAAGTTAGTGGAAAAGCCTTAGACTAAAAAACTAAACTAATTGCCTCCCCGGCAACGGCACCAAAAACTTGTTCGCAAGGTTATACATGCTACGTTTTACTATTTTTTTAACCTTCTTAAATTCCACAAGCGCACAGGTCATTCGTGTAGTACCTAACGTATTGATCCTATGAGGAAGGCTAACTAATCCTAAATCTAAGGTCGGCCTAAACCACAATAATTCTAAACAATTAACTAATATAGAATTTAAATCAATCAATAATCGAATATGAGAATTTAAAGTGTAGAAAAGACACAAAATAACAATTCACATAATAATCCAAAATTAAGCTAGAAGTAGCCAAGTGAGAGAAAGGGGGGTTTAATTCCAAACTAAAGAAAATCCAACCAATTATGTAATTTTTGACTTAATAAGCCTAGACAATCCTAGGGTGAATTACTCTACTCGAGTTGTAATTCTTAACCCTAATTGATGACACTTAATTTAATTTATAGAATTGCGATCTCTCAATTTGAGATTGACCTAAAACCTAAATTAGTTCTAAGTTGTCTAAAAACCTACCAGGAATCTATGCTCGATCTCTCACTACACGACTCTACTAGTTTGATTTAATTCTCTGCCTATCGATTCACCTAACTCTCGTTAGCCTAAATTGATGATTTTTACCTAGCTCACCCTCTCAGTTTATCACCAAGTTGTTAAGAACATAATTTGAATGTTAATTAAATTGAAAGAAAACACAATCAAATAAACTTTATTAATCTCAAGAACTAAAAAACTCGAAGGTGAGTGTAGACAGTAAATTAACACTCAACAACACTATTTCTAATGAATATCTCAATTTCATACATCCATAAAATCGAAATAAAAATAAGAAATACTTTTAAAGCAGATCTTGGAGGAAGCAACTATGAGAAACCACCTATTCCGGGAAGTACTTCGCTTCAAACTTATCTCCATATTTGTCTTCCTTCATCTCCTTCCTCAATCTCTTGATCTCTCTTTTGGTTTTTTCAAAATTGAAAGAATGATGCTCTCTTGCACGACTCTCTAGGCTTTCTAAAAACTCCTAGTGGCTGTCACATCATGTTCTATTTATTCTGTAGAAGCCTTAGGTCAAAGTTGGGGTTGAAACGGCCTACAAATTCTCACGAAAATTGAGTTTTTCTGTCAGCTTGATGCAGGGCATGATTGTGGTCCTATCTGCCATGATCGTGGCCTGCTGTTTAACCTTTCTATCATAATCGTGGCCTAATGTGCACGATCATGGCCTGACTTGACGCTCTTTATTACAATCGTGCTCCTAGTGCACGATTGTGGCTTGCCATGCATGATCGTAGCCTATGGCTTGAGGCCGAAACTCCTCGAATCTTCGCCGTTTACCCTAAAACACTAATAAAATGCATCACGACACCTAAAAAATATAACATTTAAGCTCAAAGACTTAATCTAACCTATAAAAACACTAAAACACACAAACTAACATAATTACACCCTAAATGCTTGTTGGATCGAGAAAAGAAAGCATGCTATATTTGGAGAACCGGTAGATTTCAAAACTTTTTAGAAATCTTATTTACAGTGGAAGCAATATATCCAAATCATCATGCCAATCTATACATGATATGGTATGAGGATAATAATAAACATAAACAAGATAGTGATATTACCTACTCCTTCGCTATAGCTTTAATTTCTCTCTGCGCTATCCTCTCCTTCTTCTTGTATCCAAAGCCTTTTGCTTTTGAATCCTTTTCTTTGTCAATCCATCCTCTCCTTGTTGTTGTATCCTCAACTAATTTGATTTACCTCTTATTCTTCTAGGACAACTTGGTTAACAAAATCCTTTGGTGGGAAAGGAGAAGAAATGTTTAGAGGAGATTTTTCTTAGA
>JAOQML010129500.1:0-17597 GCA_027568935.1 Erythroxylum urbanii | reverse complement strand
TCTTTCAAGAAAATCAAGAAGTTTTTTAAAGATTACTATTTTAGACGATTTAACACAATTCAACCCCCCTTCTTGTGTATTTTACATATTATACGTGTTTTTATAATAACAAGTGATTTACTTCAGGGTTCACAATGTAATATAGTGAAATGTTGTTTATCATTTTACATTCTATCATAAACCTCTCAAATCAAAGGTTTACTGTTTAAGATGGAATGAGATATAATATGAAGCCCTTCCCTTCTATCTTATTCCATTATATTATAAACCCTCATTTTAAACAATGGAATAATATTACATTCTATTTCATTTCATTAATAACCACCCAACCAAACACTTAGTCTCTTGATCATTGCAAAGAGACTAATCAGCTTGTCGCACCTTCAATGCCATAGCATAATCCCTTTTCTTCTCAGCTTCCGGCAAAACCGTACATCTTTTTTTAGCTTCTACATATTTTTGGTAAATTAAAACAGATTTACACTCTCTGTACTTTCTGTCCCAGTTCATTTTTTGGCTTAATGACTTAGCTGTTCGCTCTCTCTTTGCAACTATCATTTATGTACAAGCTTTTAGGAGAATCATTACGTTAGACTCTGCTTGCCAAATTCGATATTTACCCTTCATCCCAAGCTGCTTAAGTTGCTTCTCAACTTGTAAGGCCTTTGCATGTTTACATGCTTGCCACAGTTCATTCTTGTTTGAAAGGCACATTTGAGCATCACCAAGAATCTTTATCCTGCTTACTTCGTCATTGATTAGAAAAATTTTCGCTGATATGGCATTAAGCCAAAACTTCACACAACCTGACATGTTGGGTAGTCATGTATTGTTCTTATGATATACAACAAGTTAATAAAATAAAATCAAGGAAGATATTAAAATATGATTGAATAAGAAACTAATAATTTACAAAATGTAATTGTTAAAAATAAAGAATTTTAGCAAGTATCAGTCTTTGAGCTCACCAAACCAAACATTTAAAGCGACATCTCACCTTTTTTGCTCAGCAGCAATAAGTCTAGCTTGGAACCACTGAGTGAGATTCTTCTGGTTTAAGCAAGCATTTGAGGCTCTCTTTTCAGTTTTGCTTTACGTACCAGCAACTTATAAAATTCTGTTAAAAAAGCAATTATATTAATGGAGCATTTAATTAAACTTGATTCATTATTTAGTTCATGTATTTTGAGATTCATTGTGTTTTTCTTATACATGTATCTTGCATTTACTATCTTATGTTTTCCAAGAGTTGTATTATTTCAAAGAGATATCTTATGTATTTATAAATACCATATACTAGTTCATTTCCAAAATGTGACAAGAAATCCAAATTAAGTGAGTTATTTAGATTGTTTGAGTGTTTTCCTTTATCTTTCTATCTCCCTTATTTACTACAAAGTGGTATTTAAGACATATTATTTTGACGACGTCTAATTCTGTTGTTTCAATCCCCAAACTCACAAAAGAAAATCATAATAAGTGGTGTGTACGTATGAAGGCGATTCTTGGCTCTCAAGATGCATAGGAGATAGTAGAACAAGGATATGATGAAATGGAAAATGATGGAGTTTTGAATCTACAACAAAGAAACACATTACAAAAGAATCGTAGATTGGATCAATGATAAGTGTAAATTGCATCACTTTTTAGGGCTTAGTTGGATATGTATTTAATTCTTAATTCAATTGTTTAGTATGGGTTTAGGTTAAAATTGTGTTAGTCTGTTAATTATTTGTGTTTAAGTATTTTTATGGGTTAGTACAAGTCTTGAACATAAATATTGTGTTTTTTAGGTACCTTGATATGTTTGTTAGTATTTCAAGGTCAACATCGAAGAATGGAGAAGTTTCAGAGACATTTGGGTCAAAACAACAGCCTACAATCATGGTATAACAGGTCATGATCGTGATAGAAGCACCAGAGTTAGCCCACGAACTTGCCACGATCGAGACAGAAGTCTAGGACATGGCCCACGATCGTGGCCTGCATGCCACGATTGTGACAAAAGGCTCGGATGTAGCCCACAATCGTGGCCTGCAAGGCCACAGTCATAGTCTGTGTCGGGCAGATACTTAAAAACGTCAAGTTTCGAGGGATTTTTCGGGCCTTTTAGATCCCAAAAAAATCCTAAGGTTGCTCAAAACACAAAGGATATTTAAAGAACAAGAAAAAGAGGTATAAAGCTTTTGACATCAGTCACCTTGAAGAAATCCTAGAGATAATTCACTAAAAGATCGAGAAAGAGAAGAAGGAAGAGAGAAGAGGAGAAAAAGCTGACTCAATGTAATTCCCGAATCAGGAGTTTCCCGACGCACTGCCTCCCATCATCCATTCAGATTAGATTTCCTGCTTATTTTTAGTTTTATTTCCGTATAGAATTGGAATAATAATTTGATGATAGGATTTTTTAATATTGAGGGTGTTCTAAACTCACCATCGAAGTTTTATCTTTGAATTAATGAAATATGATTGTTTATGTGTTGTTGGATTTGTTGTGGCTTAATTCTCGAAGTGCATAATTCGATAATAAATTAAGAGAGTGAATCGAATGAAAAATGATTAAAGTGGGCTAATGAGAGTTAGGTGATTTAATAGAATAAGAATTAAATCAAATCGATAAATTATAGAGAGATCTTTATAGGTTTCAGTAGTTTATTAGAGAACTTCATAACTAATTAAGGTTTTAGATAGGTTGTTAATTAAGAGATTGCAACTTCCATAATCTGATTAAGGTTTATGATTTAGGGTTAATGGTTACAACTCGATAGAGAGTAGTCAACCCTAGGATAGTCTAGAACCAATAATCCAGTAATTAATAATCAGTTAGGTTAGCATTAAGGGTAGGTAAAATTTCCTTTCTCTCAATTGATAATTTCCTCCGGTTGATTCTTAGGTGTGAGTTGCAACTGCTGAATAATTAATATTTTCGTTATTGATTCTTAATTTGATTTGATTGATTGAATTAATATCTTGTTTTTAGTTTCGTGTAGTTTGAATTTTTGTATTGTTTTCTAGCCTTACATTTTAGGAATAGATTATCTCTTCTCGTGGGATCGACAACTTAGGTACTGCATTAATGGATCGTGAGCTTACGGATTATCGAGGATATTTATTAAAATTTACACACTTCAAACACCCGATCAAGTTTTTGGCACCGTTATCGGGAAGCGATTAGTTTAATTCTTTAATTTAAGGCATTAGTTAGTTTTTACTTTTTATTTTTAGTTCTTTCTATTTCTGAATCTGTGCTCTTGCATGAATATAAGAGTCATGAGAAGTTCGAGTCATGCAGCCAAAACCTTAGAGTTAAACATCACTTGAATAAAATGATCAATTAGGAAAGTTCGACATGAAGAAGAAGAAGAAATTGCAAAAGCAAAAATGGTTGAGGAATTTCAACAAGATTTGGACCACAGAGCAAACTAAGGATGTCAGCAAAGAACCCTTATGGATTTCATGAGACCAGGGTTCAATGCGGCTAACCAAGGTGTAGCTAGGCCACCCGTACAAGCAGCCTCTTTTGAAATCAAACCAACCCTACTAATAATACTTCAACAGAGCGTGCAATTCCATGGACTAACGAATGAAGATCCCAATGCACATATAGTGAATTTCTTTTAAATCTGTGATACCTTCCAGTACCATCAGATGTCAGAGGATGCAGTAAGAATTAGACTTTTCCCTTTTACTTTAAGAGATAGAGCAAAGGCCTGGTACCAATCTCTAAACCTAGCCAATGACACAACTTCGAATCAACTAGTTCGTGCCTTTTTAGACAAGTATTTTCCCCTTACTAAGACCATGAAGATTATCAAGGAGATTACCAACTTCTAGCAAAGTGAAGGGGAATCGATCTATGAAGTGTGGGAAAGATACAAGGATTTACAACAAAAATGCCCTCACCATAACTTACCCAAAGAATTCTTGTTGCAGACATTCTATAATGGAGTAACCCCAAATACGAGAGGCACGATTGATGTAGCTTTAGGAGGATCATTGATGAAAAAGGCGGTAAATGAAGCAGAAGAGCTGATAGAGGAGATGGCAAGTAATAGCTGCCTATCGACAAACGAGCAGAGTAGACAAACCACTATTTTCCAAGAAAAAAAAGGAATTATAGCTATTGATCAAATGACGGAGATGTAGGCAAAAATGAATAGCATAACTTGACAACTCAACAACATGAAGGCTTCATCCTCAGCTTCGATCAAAGTCGCGCAACTAAAGTGTGAACTCTGTGGACAGATGGACCATGATACTGTGGATTGTTTCTTGATGAAGGAAAATGATCCGGAGTAAGTTAATTATGTAGGAGCTTAATATGGAAGAGGAAGGGGAAACAACCCCTACTCTAACACATACAACCCTGATTAGAAAATCACCCTAACTACTCATGGACGAACAATACTGGAGGACAGTTTAGACCTCAAGGATAACCAGAATTTTAATAAGATAAATCGAGCTCAATGGAATCCAATTTGGATAAGATTTTAGATAAAATTAGAGGCATGGAGGATGCATATAAGAGGCTTAAAGGCAAGTTCGAGTAAGTCATTAAGAGCTACGCCTCTTCAATACACAATCTGGAGGTCCAAGTAGGTCAACTAGTGAAGGTAATTTCTACTTAAAATGTAGGAACCCTTCCAAGCAATACCAAATCTAACCCAAAGGAACAGATTATGGCTATTACTCAGACCCAAGAAAAGAAACTCGAACATGCGAAAGAAGATGGAGATAATGGAGAAGAACAAGCAATTATGGAATTCCTTCCAAGTGAGCTTGTAATTAGGCCAATGGAGGAACTTCGACCTAAATTTTCGTAACCTAATCTAGGTCAGTGGAAGTTAATTTCAAGTAAGACAATGAGGAATTATAAAGAGGTTAAATTAAACAAGGTTGAGGATATAACATAATATCTATAAACAAGGCTCACACTAAAGGAATCAATCAAGAAGAAGGTTAAAGAGCGCATAGCGGAATAAAACCCTAATATAACACAAAAGAAAAAGCACTCAGGGGATTTTTACATTCCTTGCAGTATCAATGGAGTCAAAATAAATAGGGCATTCAATGATTTAGGAGCGAGTATCAATATAATTCCCTATACCTTTAGTCAAAATTTGAGGATAGGAGAGTTAGAACTCATAAAGATGCTAGTGAAGACAGTAGATAGAATTTTAGATAGTTTGAATTCTGTAGTTTGGTTATTTTGTTTCTAAATAAAATCGTGAAGGCATAAGACTTGGACATGAATTAGATGATCGAGGAAGTAAGCAAAAGAGAGGTGAAAGAGCTATAAAGAATTAAGAAGTGATTTGGAGAAAGTGCAAAAGGAAAAAATCAAAATTGGTAGAAAATTGCAGGTCACAATCGTGGCTTGCGGTAGGGTAAAACTAGACACGCAAATTTCAGTTTGATTTTTACCATTTTACCCTTCATTCAACTATATATTGATTTTTTACTTTCACTCACTTTCATTTTAAGTTTATCTCTCTAAGTTTAAAACCTCCAAACACTCTCACTTCTTTCTAACCAAATTCCAAACTTCCACTTTATTCTAACTCCACCTATTTACAAGCTAGTATATCACGTTTTAAGCAGTCAACAAATCGCGATCAATCATCGGGATGAAACCAATTCTCGGGATAAGGACAAGGATGAGGACGAGGACGAGGAAGAGGACGAAGGAACAGGGCCCCGATTTATACAGAGGATGAAGGTATAAATTTCCAATCCCTTACTGTTAAACAAATTTTAGTTCTGAAATATTTTGATTTTGATAAGCTTGATAGGCTAGAACTGCGAGATAGGGTAGAGAACTTAGCAGAAAGAATTCAATGGGCGAAGTTCATACACTTCCAATATCTTGTCTACCAGGAGTTCACTCTTGAATTCTTCACTTCCCTTTATTACAAACCTAGTAACACTAAGGAAATGTGGTTTAGGTTGCGGGGATGAAATTATGAGTTGAACATCAAAATCATGTGTGATATTTATGGGTTCCATAAGTTTTCTATTATCGATCAGTAAGATGATTTTTGTGCTTCTTGCTATTGGAATGAGCTCACTGGGTTAGAGCGATTCGACGCTAAAAATGCCCACAACAACATCATAAGAGCCCATGAGCCCTTGTTATTATGTAAATTCATATGTCAAATGGTTTTGACAAATCATAAACCAACAAGTGCTCAACAAAGGAACTTTTCCTCTTGTGGTGCTTGGATCACAACATCCTAGTGTGCACCTCCGCATATGTGCTAAACGCTATTGTTGCAACTATATGTAACAGAAGCAACAATTTGAGCATAGGGTACTTGATTTTTGCCATTGCTGAGTATTATGGCACAGACTGTAGTGGTTTAACAATCCACCTCCCGAATTTTCTAAATCACCATCATTTATGGCGTGCTAAAATTCTTAAGTCCTATAACATAGAACTCTGGGATTTCAACCAAAAGACTCATGTGAAGATCAGGGCTAGTCAGGCGAGTTCGGCACAGTGTCACCTCAGCAGGCAGAAGAGGGCTCGACTAGTGAGGAGTCTGAAGAGGAAAAAGACACAGATGAACCAGGCTGGAAGAAAGTACTCGATACAATCTCCGCGAACACCGACGTAATTACAAATACACTTACGAAGAACTTTAGAAGAATGAAGTAGATGGCTTGAACACAATAACGTCATACTCGGGATATACGTTGATCCATCATTACTTTGAGGCTCAAGGCATCCAGCTGCCACCTCCGACATCATCCCCGCCTCCATTACTGTGAGATTTTATTTCTAACCCTTTTCTTTTAAATTTAGTCTTCATTTTATTTTTGTTTTACTTTAATTTATGTTTCTTCTTGCCGTGTGTTTGTTTGCCTCCTTCTCACATTGAAGACAATGTGTTGTTCAAGTGTGGGGAGGGTTATGTGTTTTGCTTTGAATGTGAATTCTACATATTGTATGATAGTTTGTTAGGTTGCATTTTGTGAATTGTGTGAATGTGTCAATGGCTTAGATGGATTGAAATTGATTTAATTTTGAACATAGTCTATTAAGTTGTGAAGAGTCATTAGCTCGCGAAATTAGTGAATTAGGTTCTTTGGCTAAATATGGAAGTTAATTAGAATTTAGTTTGAGTTTCTCACCTCTAAATTGTCACATTCATTCATAATTTTAGGTCATTTGACTAAAGTAGCTTTGCTAGTATTTTTTCATGAAAATGAGCAGCTAAAGCAACAAGGTAGGCAATAAAAAATTTGTTTGTTAATTTTAATAAATAACTATTCCACTAACCTTCTAGTTATGAATAAAGCTAGTAGCCAGTTAAGAACGAGATGTAGCTAAGTAACCGGATCGACATGCATCACAAATGTGTGCCTCCACAGCAAAAGGCTATAATGACATTTCAACCAAGCAGCATAATAAAAACATGACTTAGTCAAGTAATCAGATCGACATTCACCACCAATATTTGCCTCTGAGTAAAAGACTAGGTCCATATCTACAAACAAATCAAATAAAAAGTGTTTTTTAATAAAACCTACCGAACTTGTAAATAGCTTGACTTTTCATGGAATCATAGTTAGGAGTAGTTACAAAGTTGAATGACCAAAGAATTATTAATATGTGTGTACAATTAAAAAGGGTGAATAATTTTAACATTTAGGTTTTGATTAATATGTACGTTAAGTCCAGAGCTCCTAAGTGCAGATTTTACATGCTAGTAATTTAGAACAACTTGAATGATTGTGTTTAAAGTTAAATTTATTTGACGAAGTTGAAACCATTGTCTCAGTACTGCATTGTGTACTTTGTGATTTTTGTGTGTTTGTTGTTTTGTTTGCTTGAGGACAAGCAAACATTTAAGTGTGGGGATGTTGATAAATATAAATTACATCATATTTTAAGGCTCAGTTTGATATGTATTTAATTGTTAATTCAATCGTTTAGGATGTGTTTAGATTAGAATTGTATTAGTTGTTAATTATTTGTGTTTAAGTGTTTTTATAGGTTAGTACAAGTATTTGAGCTTAAATATTATGTTTTTGAGATACCTTGATGTGTTTGTTAGTGTTTCAGGGTCAACATCAAAGAACGGAGAAGTTTCGAAGACATTCGGGCTGAAAAATGGTCCACGATTATGGCATAATGGGCTACGATAGTGACACAAATACTAGAGTTGGCTCACGATTGTTGCCCATGATCATGGCCCACATGCCACGATTGTGACAGAAACTTATAACATGGGCCACGATTGTGGCCTGCATGCTATGATCGTGACAGAAGGCTTGAATATGGCCCACGATCATAGCTTACAGGGCCACAGTTGTGGCCTGCATTGAGCAAATATGTAGACACTTAAAAACGTTAAGTTTTGAGGGATTTTCAAACCTTTTGGAACTCAGAAAAATCCTAAGGTTGCTCATAATACAAAGGATATTTAAAGAATAAGAAAAAGAGGTAGAAGAGCTTTGACATCAGCCACCTTTAAGAAATCCTAAAGAGAATTCACTAAGAGATCGAGAAAGAGAAAAAGGAAAAGATAAGAGGAGAAGAAGCTGACTCGACGTACTTTCCAGATCAAGAGTTTCCCAATGTCACTACCTCCCATCATTCATTTGAATCGTATTTCCTGCTTATTTTTAGTTTTATTATTATATAAAATCGGAATAATAGTTTGATTATAGGATTTTTGAATGTTGAGGATGTTCTAAACTCACCTTCGGAGTTTTATCTTTGAATTATTGAAATCTGATTGTTTATGTGTTATTGGATTTGTTGTGGTTTAATTCTGGAAGTGCATAATTCGATAATAAACTGAGAGGGTAAATCGAATGAAAAATGATTAAAGTGGGCTAACAAGAGTTAGGTGATTTAATAGAACAAAAATCAAATCAAATTGGTAAATTGTGCTAAGAGAGATTTTGCATAGGTTTCCAGTAGTTTATTAGAGAACTTTAAAACTAATTAGGTTTTAGATAAGTTGTTAATTGGGAGATTGTAGCTTCCATAATCTGATTAGGGTTTATGATTTATGGTTAATGGTTATAACTCGAGAGAGAGTAATCAACCCTAGAATCTTCTAAAACCAACAATCCAGTAATTCATAATCAGTTAGGTTAGCATTAAGGATAGGTAAAATTCCCTTTCTCTCAATTGGTAATTTCCTTAGGTTGATTCTTAGGTGTGCGTTGCAACTACTGAATAATTAATATTTTCGTGATTGATTCTTAATTTGATTTGATTAATCAAATTAATTTCTCATTTTTAGTTTCGTGCAGTTTGAATTTTTGTATTGTTTTCTAGCCTTAGATTTTAGGATTAGATTATCCCTCCTCGTGGGATCGACACCTTAAGTACTATGCTAACAAACCATGCGCTTGCGGATTATCGAGTTTATTTATTAAAACTTACATACATCAAACACCTGATCAATCAGCATGCTCTTAGCATCATTTATGCATCATTGGGTAATGAAATGTTTGAAAAAGTATCAAACACAACAAAATCGAAGGAAGCCTGGGTGATTCTTCAAAAAGCCCATAGAGGAGTTGACAAGGTGAAGAAGGTATATCTTCAAACATTGAGAGGAGAATTTGAATCCTTACACATGGAAGAGACAAAATCCATTTATGACTGTTTCATAAGAGTCTTAACAACTACCAATCAAATGAGGAGAAATAGCGAGAATTTAAAAGATGTTCATGTTTTGGAGAAAATTATTCATACTCTTGATTCAAATTTGACCTTTTTGCCGTGGCTATTGAGCAACCTCAAGATTTGGAAGCCATGGCCATTGATGAACTACAAGGATCCTTGCAAGCTTATGAAGAAAGATTGAAGAAGCAGGAGCCACTAGTTCAAGCCTTTCAAGCAAAGGTCTCTTTGAAACACAACAAGCAAGAATCCACTAGCTCACAAGGAAGAGGAAAAGGAAGAGGTCGTAGTCAAGTCTATGAAAGAGGTAGAAATCATCGTGGTCGTGGTTGTGGAAGAGGTACACATCACTTTAGTAGTGAAGAGTCAAGCCAACAATCTCAAAACTCAAGAGGTTGTGGAAGCTATTACTATAAGAGAGGAGGAGGAAAAAGGTATGACAAATCTAATATTCAATGTCATAATTGTCACAAATATGGTCATTATTCCTATGAATGTTGGAGTGCTTCTAGCAACCAAGGAGAGGCTCAACTTATAGAGATGAAAGAAGAAGAAGAAGAACGACTTTTGTTATTAGCTAACAAAGTAGAAGAAAATAAATTCTTATGGTATCTTGAAATTGGTGCTAGCAACCATATGAGTGGCAATAAGAAGCTATTCATAGAGCTTGATGAGAAGAAAAAAAAGAGAAATTATTTTTGGCAATAATTCAAAAGTTTCGATTGAAAGCAAATGTGATATTCTTGTCTTTACAAAAAATGGTGGTTATAGAGTTATTTCACAAGTCTACTACATTCCTTCTTTGAAAGCAAATATCTTAAGTATGGGATAATTGCTAAAAAATAGATATGATATCTATTTAAAAGATGCTTATTGCACTTTAAGTTATGAAGCACGCAACTTAATAGTAGGACACTTATATCAAAGAATAGAATGTTCAAGCTTAATGTCAATATTGATCACCCAAGATGCTTGAAGACATATGTTAAAGACTTCTCTTAGCTTTGGAATATGAGATTTGGTCATCTAAATTTTGAAGGATTAAATTTATTAGCAAAGGAGAATATGGTGAATGGTTTGCCTCATTACTCAACCCAATCAATTATGTGAAGGGTGTGTCATAGGAAAGTAAGTGAGAAAGCCTTTTCCAAGGGAGTCCACCATGAGAACCATCAAACCACTTCAACTTGTTCATGCCGATATTTGTGGCCAAGCAAGCTATCTTCTTATGGTAAAGCAAACTATTTCTTACTCTTCACTGATGATTTTCTCGCAAAACTTGGGTTTACTTTTTGAATAGGAAGGATCAAGCTTTTAGAGTTTTCCAAAAGTTCAAAGCCCAAGTTGAAAATGAGAGTGGATTTGTCATCAAATCTTTGAGGACTAATAGAGGGGGAGAGTTCACTTCCTTGAAGTTCAACAAATTTTGTGAAGCTAAAGGCATTTGTCATTTTTTTATGGTCCCATACTCTCCGCAACAAAATGGAGTTGTAGAACATAAGAATAAATTTATTCTCAACATTGCAAGGAGCATGCTAAAGAGCAAGAATATGCCTAAGGAGTTTTGGGCCGAAGTTGTCACTTGCATTGTATACTTGTCCAACTTGTCCCCTACTAGAAGTGTTCATGGGATGACTCCTCAAGAAGCTTAGAGCGGTAAAAAGCCAAGTGTTTCTCATTTGTGAATTTTTGGAAGCATAGCATATGCTCATATTCCTAAAGAGATCGAAGTTAGATGACAAAATTGAAAAGCATGTCTTCATTAGCTATATCTCTAATTCTAAGGGCTATAAGTTATTTAATCCTACCAATGGGAAGAATGTAATTAGCAGAGATGTTAATTTTAATGAAGAAAGTTTGTGGAAGTAGGATGTCTCTAAAAAGGAAGAAAGTGTTTCATTTCCGATGATTGGAGATTTTGACCATGACAGGCATGAAGATATTCATACTCCTCCTCAATCACCCATTCTTAGAAGAAATAAAAGTCTTTCTCAAAGCTCGTCCAGGGGTCCTAAAGGAAGAAGGAGTCTACGAGATCTTTATGAGTCCACAGAGATGGTAAAAAATACAACACTATTTTGTCTCTTTGCCGATTTCGAACCGCTTTTGAAGAAGCTATACAAGAAAAGAAATGGAGATGTGTAATGGATGAGGAGATTCAAACAATTTAATTGACACATAGGAGCTTTCTACTCTTCCAAAGGGGCAAAAGGCGATTGGTGTGAAATGGGTATATAACATCAAAAGAAATGCTTAAGGAGAAGTAGAGAGTTACAAGGTAAGATTTGTCGTTAAAGGTTATAGTCAATAACATGGAGTAGATTATGATGAGGATTTTGCTCTTGTGGCTGGACTTAAGACCATTCGATTAATCGTTTCCTTGGTAGCACAACAGATATGGAAGATTTATCAAATGGATGTCAAATCGGTATTTTTGAATGGCTACCTTGAGGAAGAGATGTTTATCCAGCAACCATTGGGGTACTTGGTGAAAGGACATGAAGATAAAGTGTAGAAGTTAAAGAAGGAATTATATGGCGTGAAACAATCTCCAAGAGCTTGGTATAATCGCAATGATAAGTATTTCTAAAGCCATGGATTCATCAAATGTCCCTAAGAACATTCTCTTTATGTCAAAGAAGGTGAAAATGGAAGCATTCTTCTTGTATGCCTATATGTTGATGACTTAATCTTCACGGGTAGCAATTCAAAAATGTTCGAAAAATTTAAGAAGGTGATGACTAAAGAATTTGAAATGACTGATATAGGACTTGTGTCCTATTTCCTTGGTATTGAAGTGAAACAAGATGATTATGGTATCTTTATTTCTCAAAAGGCTTATGCAAGAAAGATTCTTAAGAAATTTAAGATGAAGAATTGCAAGCCCATTAATACCCCAATTGATTGTGCAACAAAATTTTCAAAGTTTGATGACGGTGAAAAGGTGGATCTAACTCTTTTTAAGAGTCTTGTTGGAAGCTTGAGGTATTTGACTTGCACAAGACCCGATATTCTCTTTGGAGTGGGGTAATAAGCCGTTTTATGGAAGCTCCAATTAGTACTTATATGGCAATGGCTAAAAGGATTTTGCAATATATCAAAGGTACATTTGACTATGGATTGCACTATTCTTCTTCATCTAATTTTCAACTTGTTGGTTATAGTGATAATGATTGGGGAGGTGACGTTGATGATAGAAAGAGAACAATCGGGTTTATATTTTTCGTGAGTGACATTGCTTTTACTTGGAGTTCTAAAAAACAACCCTTTGTGACTTTATCTATATGTGAAGTCGAATATATTGCAACTACTTCTTATATCACACATGCAATTTGGTTAAAAAGGTTAATGATGCTACATGTGACTCAACATGGAGCTACCTTTATTTTTATTGATAACAAATTTACTATAGCATTAGGGAAGAATCCTATGTTCCATGATTAAAGTAAGCACATAGGTACAAAGTTTCATTTCAAAAGGAAGTGTGTTGAGAACAAAGAAGTTGAGCTTTCTTATGTGAGAAGTGATAGTCAAGTAGTTAACATTTTTATTAAAGGATTGAAGTTTAAAAGTTTTGCTAAACTGTGTGCGTGGATTGAAGTTACCAAGAAAATTCAATTTTAAGGATATTAAAAAGTGCAATTATATTAGTGGAGCATTTAATTAAACTTGATTAATTATTTGGTTCATGTATTTGATATTCATTGTATTTTTCTTATGCATGTATCTTGCATTTACTATTTTATGTTTTCCAAGAGTTGTATTGTTTCAAAGAGGTTTCTTATATATTTATAAATACCATGTACTAGTTCATTTTCAAAATGTGATAAGAAATCCAAATCAAGTGAGTTATTTAGATTGTTTAAGTGTTTTCCTTTATCTTTCTATCTCCCTTATTTACTACAAATTCTACATAAAAGAAAAAGAAACCACTTTCCATTTCAGCTAACCTTCACCAAAAAACATAAAAATTAAAGGAAATGAGACAGAGAGACTTGTCGCCAAAGATTGGCCTCTTTGAGCTTGTTATGGAAACATTCATCAGAAAGAGTAGTCCTATGTTGCATGAGCAAATATTGTTTCAATCTTTGAGGAAGTTCCTTCTGAGGAGAAGAATACGTCACTGCCAGAAAGGTCAATTAGTTTTTCTAAGATAAGTAATTTTAAAGAAAATTATCTTTAAGAAAATGTCACATCATCTCTATGGGTCCTATTTTAATAAAATTAAAAAAATTCACGTTAGCATTTAACTGATAGAGGCCTAACTCCGTCAGTTGTTTCGTCTAGTCAAGGGCTATTTTGAATGTTTTTCAAACGTTAGGGCTCATTTTGAAAGTTTTGCAAATATTAAAATTCATTGTGAATGTTTCAAAACGTTAAGGTCTAACTCAAATTTTAGTGTAAACATTGAGGGCTAAATTACTCTTTTGACATTTTGTTGAATTACTTCTTCGACCTTTGAGTTATCAAACAATAATTTATACATTTTTTTCAAATAATTTTTATAATTAAATTTAAAGAATTAATTATAATCTCTTAAATTTTATCTTTTTAAAGAAATTAAGATAACAACTCTTAATCCTTTTCTTTTTATTTTCTTTTTCATCCCATTGGACCATTTACATATTTCGTAATAAATATAAAACCACAATAAATAAAATATAGTTTTCATTTGATAATCTAAATTTTAGGTAGTTCACTACATATGGATATTTATTTGTTAAGAGTGTTTTTCTTGGAAATAAAAATATTTCTTAAGTTTGTTGCTGCAAACTGATATAACATTAATGTGTTGTCGCCTTCACTTAAAAATAATATTTTACTCCTAAATGTTTATATGGTTGTGATAGAAAGGGTAGATCTCAGAGAAAGTACCGAGCACAAATTCATGCTTTGAAAACAAAAACAAACAAGGAGACTTTAATTTGCTTGTGAAGAAGCAATGTAAAAAATATATATAAAAAATAAATAATGTGAATTAAACTATGAATAATTCAATAATAAATAAATCTTAATTTAAGTCTACAGCCACCTTGAAATTATATAATAATCATAAACATAATTAATAATAAATTTATATCTTAAATATTCACTATTGAAGTTATTTTTATTTTTTAATTATAATTAATTAGAGAAAAACACTTAGTAGTTATCCCTAGTGTATGTACCAAAGATTTAATATAGTAAAAATCTTAAGAACTAGATAAATCGATGAAACATGGTAATACAAACAAAAGAATTTACATTTAATTTATTCAAGTGTTCTACCTTAAATTTAAAGAATTATGACGTAACAGTTAATTAAATCTTATTCGCTTAATAAATTAGAGGGACTAAAAATTATGAATTAATATCTAATATAGAAATAAATAATTAATAAACTAGTTGGCTTCTTAGCAGTTAAGTGACACGATCATGAATATAAACACAAAATAACATGTGATATCAATATATAAACCAAACAATTAAAAAAATAAATATCATAGTTTAATACATCCTAAAATATTTGTTTCCTTCTATCAAGTATAAGAGTTTAGTCATGAAGAAACAGAAAGCCGACTTTCCATACCAAACCCTCAAAAAACTTAAAAACTAAAAACTCTCCTAAAATTAAGGTTTTGGCTTTTTAAATAAAAATTTTCGATAATAAATATTTTTGGGACACAATCGTGTCAGACATTGTAATTTACTGCTTTTTATGTAGGAGAAACACAAGCATCAACACACTAATACTTTTGATTATGTGTATGTATATGAATGCGGACATTGACACACTCTTATCGTTGATCGTCTTCTTTTTTATTTCTTTTAAACAAAGGTATAGGCACATATACGCCTATATCTTAAACCATGTTTCTCTCTGCTTCTTTGTCGCCACATAACACGACCTTTCTTTCACTTATATATGTAGTTATGTCTTTAATGTTGATTTTTTAAAAATAACATAGGCTGACACATGATTATATACCAAACTATGTTTAGTTAAGAATGAAATTTCTTCTCAAATTTTCTTGTAGAACTCTTAAATTCTTAACTAAACTCATCTTCAAAATTTCTTCTCCATTACTACAGTAATAATGTTGAAATAGAATAACAATATCATCTTTTTGCCTTTAACACCTCTAATTATATCCTAAATCAAAATATAAGAGTAATGAATATAGTTAAACATAAAAAATGCGTAAAAGATTAAATATTAAAGAAGAAATGAGCAACATACTCGTTAATAATATTCAACCATAACAGTTCAAGACTTTTGACCAATATAATGAATGTAAGGTCTAAGCAATTGATTAAAGGACCAATATATACATCTACATTTAACTACCATCTATAAAGGGTCATTATGTATTTCCATCAATTTCTTCCAACTTCCTTAATGTGGTAAATCTCTTCGAAAGAATTGAAACCCTTGAAACTTGGGAATCCTCTTCAGTCTACTCGTTCTATTATACCCCACTTGTGAATAGGGAATGATTAGTTGAAACTCCTACTTTTCCGCGGCCAACTAACCAGACTTGTTTTCCCATCCCATCTTCTTATGCTTAAAATTCCTTCCATTTCTCTCCCTCCAAAGAACTTATATTATGCAATCAAAGACAAGTTTAAAGATCTTATGGTCAACTTTATTCAATCTATTCGGTTTGACAGCCCATTGTATAATCTACTCCCTATCACCTTATTGACAATAGTTGTCATATAATTGTTGAATTCTTCCCCAAATTATGTCTATAAAGTGGCATTTGGAAAACAAGTGCTCAACACTTTCTTTTTCCAATTCACAAAGGCTATATGTTGGGCTAAAATTGCTCATTATACCTCCCAACATATCTTTAGTTCTGAGCTTACTTTTATTGCTAACTAGAGTATGAAAGAGGCCTTTGGAAGCCTAGGCTCAAACCAAACTAGTCTGGACTAGGTAGTTCTTTGTAATGAAGGTCTAAAAACTATTTGATAAGATCTGTTTATGAAGGAATAGGAGGAATGTAGATGCCAAGTGATCATATCCTTTATTTTTGCGCTTTGTCCAAAATTTGGAACGTTATCTATGATCATAGACATTCCTTCAAGTTGCAGGACCATTCCCCCTGGTGTATAATTTCTTTAACTAAGTTCATGTCTTGAATCTTATATTATAATGCTCTACAATTCTAGGATTAAATGGAGAGGACCTAGTTCATTTCAGTTGTTATAACGAAAAGAAGTAAATTCTCCATTCCCTATCTTGACATTCATCACTCTACATAAGATGATTCTTAATTTGAGAAGCTACAACATTGTTCAAGAGGAGTTAGTTTTTGGCCTTTTCTTCTAGAAACTTACCGCACTTAAGAAATGCATATGGATTTGATTGACTCAAAATGCTTCTCTATCTGTGATGATTCTCCAAATCCTTTTAGCCATTTAAACCTTGTTTGCAATCATCATAGAATGTATGCCTAATTCACCCTCTTCCTTTGGTAAACATGCCTTGACTCCCAGATAGTTTTTGGTTGATCTTGACTACAATAAGTTCTTTAGTAGCTTCTGAATTTCCTTGATGATGTTCTTTAGAGGCACGAAATATGAATTCCAATACACGTATATTGATCAAGATAGAGATAATAAGCTGAAGTTTCTTAGCAAATGACAACCTATTATTCTAGCTACTAATATACTTTATTACAAAAATAAAATTCATACTTTTAGCAATCTTACATTTAATTTTTTCTAATTTTACTCTCATAATATTCTATTATATTTGGATTGCGTATTATTAGTTTTAAATTTTAAGCCCTTTTTTTAGTTTTAAGGTAAATTTGACAAGATTAATAATTCAATAATATTTTTAATTTAGTTTCATTTTTTAATTTTATTTTAAATTGTATTTTTTATAAAAATTGTATTACTTATTTTCAAATTAATTTTGATGGAAGATCATTTAATTTTATAGGGCTATTTTTGAAACTAA
>JAOQML010129493.1:0-17599 GCA_027568935.1 Erythroxylum urbanii | reverse complement strand
GTTCTTAATTTTATATTTCTGTGATGATAAAATAATCTTTTTCATATTAATTATGGTTATTATTTATATGTGAAATATGTGAAAATAATATTAAGAAAAATAAATAAATTGTTATTTTAAATTTCTATTATTATGATTTTTTGAGATAAGCTTGGTTTAAATTATATAGTACAATATTGAAGGATTATTTTGCAATTTTTTAAAAATTTAGGAACTATTTTATAAATTAAAAAATTATCCAAAATAGTACCCAATATTAATTAATATCAATATAATACTGTATCAAAATTCAATCAGATAATAATTCCGATACAGTATTCGTAACATTGCACTGACCTCACTTATCCCTAGCTTTACATAATGCAAAGCAAAACATAGCCAGATCATAGTACATCTTACAATGCCCGTACCAACTCGTATAGTAAGATTGATAGTCAAAAACATCATTACAAAAACAACATCATATCTCTTTGTCTTTCTACTCTTCTGTCTCTTATATATTTATAGTGTCCTATTTCTTCGGTCTACAATCTGAATAATCATGTACTTATGTCTTCGTGATACTTTAGTTTAAGCAATAGCAACTATGCCTGCATAGGAAAGTAGTCTTCTGCACCGGAAGGTGATAGTGATTTACTCTGATCCTTTTTGTTCCCCAAAGCTTTATAAGAATGTTCCTATTCTTCTCTCAGCCTTTATCTATCTCTATTTGCTCTTTTCTACACTCTTCGCTACAGAACAGAACATCCCCTCTGAAATGGTTCAACGTAAAACAAGATTAGTTGGTAATTATACATCAGAACTCAACAATCCTATTTCACATAAACACATTTGAATTACACGTTTAATGCTTGTTAGAATACATGAAAAATATGTGATTCCTGACATATGGGTCCTCAAATCACCAAAAAGAAGAAATCAGAACCGATAAAGGCATGCATATCTAAACCTTGCTTCCCACTTTTTCTTTATATTGCCCCTTTTCATTGTTAACCTTAAAATGCCACAATAAATTTTCTGGTTCCTATGTTCCCAACATGTTTACAGTAGATTTAAAATCTTAGAGGGGAAACAACGACTAATTCTATATTTATCGCACTCAAGACAAGATTGTCGGCAAATTTTAGTTTGAAGAGAATAAACCAAATCACATTTAGAGATCAAGAACCTAAACAAATTAAAATAGAGGTGAAAAGAGAAAAAAAATAGAGGAAACCAACATGTACTTGAAGATGTCTCGGTTATCACGAAGAGGTTTCTTGCAAAGAAAACAAGATTCCAAGAAATGAGATTGGTGATCTTCAAATCTAGCATCATAGAACCTCATAGATCTCAGAGAAGAGACCAAAGCTGATGATAGATTTCTCAAACTACATCTCAGGCCACAAGAAAATGACTATGAGTAGTAAGAGACACCATTCCTATCATTATTAGTGTTATTCCTACAAAAACCAGCTTCCATATCAGCTAGAGAAACTAATTCATCATCCTCTTTGGTAACAAAACAGAGTACACACTGACTAATAAAAACATGTGATAAGTTCTAGAGTAGAGTTTGATCGAAGAATATGGATGTCAGTGATGACGATTAGAAACACCAAGGTTTATAAAACAAAGCTAAGTTACGTGGAATGTGTTGTATGATATGATAGGACGCATAATCAAAACTTTTTTCCTACAACTAATAAGGAGAAATGCAGCGTCTATGGGGTTTGGGTACAAAAAAATGGCAAGCTCATTACGTAAATGAATCTATTCACTAGAAGTGATAATAAAGGAAATATGCTGAAAATATCTGATGGCTTTTCAACTCTACTCTTTGCATCTATATTATGTAACTGCCATTTTCTTTTGAGGTTGAGTTTGAGGTTTAAGGTGCTGGTTTACATAAATTCCTATGTACTCATGTCTCGGGGGCTTAATACAAATATGTTTGATTGATTCCACTAACCCCGTTAAGCTACTCATTTATGTTGTCAACATTCGTATATAAAGAAAAGGTAAAAGTGTATTTCAAATCTAATATTTATATCGCAATCAAATTTAATGTTTTGAAACTTTCAAGTCGAATCTTAATAGGCCAAAAAATCAAAATGGACCCTAACGTTTACACTAGTATTTAAAATGGACCCTAACGTTTAAGAGTGTTCAAAATGAACCCTAAAGTTTGCAAAACATTCAAATTAAATCCTAAACCTTGAAAAATGTTTAAATTAAACTTTGACTTCTAACGATGTTAAGCCACCGTCAGTTATCTTCTAACGTGGCAAAATTTTTGCTTATATTTTTTATTTTTAAGTGGGACCTACCAAACAATGATGCTAAATTTTTTAAAGGAGGTGAGTCCCATATGAAGTTATAATGCTACGTTTAAATACTACATATAACTACGTAATACACGAGTTTAATTACAAAGCTTTACATATTTCTCCGAGTAAACAAATTCACGTATTCAATTAGAGTGCTACACATTTCAAGATATTATGAATATGGTGATCCTCATTATAAAGCGCATCCATATGGATTCTGTTAGGAGTCATAGCAATGTTCTTAACTTCATTGTCCTCTATAAGCAGCTGAATCACCGATCTGTTCGAACTTTTATCAACATAACTCGTCCTTATTGGTTTTGTAGAGCTTGGACACGATTTTTTTTATCTTGAACATAATTCTTACTAGATTTCTTCCTTTTGATCATAGGAATCTCGCTGATCTTTGCCAGAAAGTTGTTTATTTGTTCAACCATTTTTGCCTTTTCGCGTTCCTCATCTTTTCAGTATCTAATGTTTGCTTGATTATTTCAATGCTTATCAAATCTTTAAGAACGATTGTCAGATACCTAAACGGTTGTCATCTGGAAACTAATTAGGAGAATTCTCGATCCAAACCCTACTACCAGAATTACAATTGAAGGCACTAAAGCTGATAAGTGGTTCAAGGAGGGCTATAAACCTGTTGACGCTACAGATGAAGATGAAGACATAATGTTGATGAAGAAGCGTTCTCGATGCATAAAGTGGTAACTATGAGCTTTAATTTATTTGTCTTTTCCCTTTTTTGAAATGTCAATAATAGTCTTTTTTCATTATGTTAACTGAAACCATTATTTTTCTATTATAGCTGTATGAATGGGAAAGGAGTCCAGGATCACCTAACCTCATCAATGCTTTCTAGTTAATTGGAATGTTCTCATGCCTAGACCTCTCAAGCTTCTTTCAGAAAGAGTTGCATCTCCATTCCTTGCTTCAGAATTACCTAAAAAAAAGATCTTGTAACATCAATGATATCTTAAAGTTTGCACATTCTGTCTAAATGAATTAGGATGTTTCTGAGAGAAAGATTAGATTTACTTCTAATCACTCTATGAAAGATTTGCTTGAGAAGATAGAGGATATTATGACTGAGATGGGATATCACGTCTTGAAGAAAAATAGAAAGATTCGTGAAACATCATTTTTTTATGTTTCTTTTGATAAGCTCTTCACCTCAAATTAGATAAAGCACAAATCACTAATCCAGGATCTAAGAAACATTAAATATTACGCAAGAATAACAAAAACAACTCAGAAGGTATTTCCACCATACCCACAGAATTTAGGAAGGAATGGGGGTGATAAAGAATGAGTTTGATCTTTACAAGCACTTGCTTGAATGAAAACCAAGTCTTTAAAGAACATCAAGGAAGGATTTCTCTAAAGTAACGCAAAAGAACACTCAATTTGTTTTCTGAATATTGAATGAATGAAGTCTACCTACAAGACCCAGAATAAAGAGTATTTATTCTAACCCTAATGACTTGAATGACTTTCATAAGGATAGGAATTGGGTTTTGGCCCACTCTAGTCTAAAAGAACAAAATTCCTAACAAATAAGCTTAAAACAAGTTAATTAGGTCCAAACAAACCCAAAAATGTAACTAGGCTTATTTAAGGCTATAATCCACTTATTTAAGTTCTAAATAGCATAACTAAAATTTCTAAATAAATAAAATAAGAAGCCCAAGCAATTGGCCCAAAGATGCTCAAAACAACCTAATTGTAACAATTGAGTTGTTTCAAGTTGTGCATCAGGTCCAGCCTTCTTCAACAAGTCCAACACATTGCTCCAAGCCTTGAATCATCATTATAAACCTTAGTGACATGTTCCCAAGTGTTTTAGCTTCTTCTCTTGCATATTGATCCACCATCAGATTGTTAAGAGCCTTTTTAGCATGTTTAGCCTGCAACCTTGTCATTGGACCTCTAAGATTCTCCAATGGATCTTTTTCCCTAGTATCACTTTGTTGAGCTTGTTTAAATGTTTCTCCTTGCTGCCCAAGCTCTCCAACACGTCTATGTCCCAATCCTTCTGTCTTGCCTAAAGTCACTTATCATGATCTCTCTATCATTCCCCCTCTCCTCAAAATGATTTGTCCTCGAATCAGTTTCTTCATCTCCAAAATTAAAAGGAGATAAATCAATAACATTGAAAGTAGTATGAACACCCTATTCACCTGGCAAATCAATCTTGTATGCATTCTCATTCATCCTTTCCACCACTCAAAATGGTCCATCTCCACATGGGTGCAACTTAGATTTCCATTTGCCGGGAAACCTTTCCTTTTTGAAGTGTACCCAAACCTAATCACCAGGTTTGAATATTACTTGCTTTCAAACCTTGTTTGCTTGCTTTTCATAATACCACGTCTTTCTTTCAATATTCTGCTTCACCTTTTCATGAAGCTTTTTCACTAATTCAGCTTTCTTCTTTCCATCCAAGTTGTGTCTTTCACCTAATGGTAATGAAACAAGATCTAACAGAGACAAAGGATTAAAGCCATAAACGATTTCAAATGGTGAAAATTTGATGGCACTATTTATGGTTCGATTGTAAGCAAATTCAATTAATGCAAGGATTCTTCCCATGTTTTCAAGTTTCTTCCAACTATAGCATGCAACAAAGTACCTAGAGTTATATTTATCACTTTAGTTTGACCGTTTGTTTGTGGATAATATGTAGTAGAAAATAAAAGTTTTGTTCCTAACTTACCTGACAAAGTCTTCCAAACATAAGTAAAAATTTTTGCATCACGATCAAAAACAACGGTTTTTAGAACTCTATGCAAGTGAACAATTTCAGCAAAAGAACAATTCAGCAATATATGATGCATCATTGGTTCGATGACATACAATGAAATGTGTCATTTTAGAGAACTTGTCAGCAACTACAAAAACTGAATCATGACCTTTCCTAGACCTAGGTAAATCCAAAACAAAGTCCATGGAAATGTCTACCCATGGTTCACTAGGTATAGGTAGTGGTTTATACAACCCATAGGGTTGAACTCTCGATTTAGCTTGCCTACACTCCACACATGTCCCGCACAATCTTTCTACATCTCTCCTCATTGTGGCCAGAAGAAGTGTTCATTCAAAACATCAGGAGTCTTTTTAACACCAAAATGACCAATTAAACCTCCTCCATGTGATTCTTTAACTAATAACTCTCTCAAGGAACATTGGGAAATGCACAACCTATTCTCTCTAAACAAATAGCCTTTATGCCTAAAGAACTTCCCAATTGCAGATTTTTCACATGCATTAAACACATTACAAAAATCATGATCATCATTATACAAATCCTTAATATGTTCCAATCTTAATAATCTAACATTTAATGTGCTTAACAAAGCATGTTTCCTAGATAATTCATCTGCTACAATGTTTTCCTTTCCCTGTTTATACTTGATCACGTATGGAAATGTCTCTATGAATTCTACCCCCTTTGCATGCCTTTTTCTAAGTCTGTGTTGACCCTTTATGTATTCAATGATTCATGATCAGTATGGATAACAAACTCTTTCGGCCACAACTAGTGCTGCCAAGTTTTTAATGCCCTAACCAATGCATAAATTTCCTTTTCATAAGTTGGGTAGCTTAAGGCTACCCCACTAAGTTTATCACTAAAATATGCAATTGGTTTTCTATCCTATATCAAGACAACCCCTATTCCAACCCCACTCGCATCACACTCAATTTTAAAAGTATTGGCAAAGTTAGGTAAAGCTAAGATAGAAGTTGTGCTAGTTTTTTATGGGAGAACCAATAGAAACTTGTCCTAGAGAACCTTCAACACGATGGAACTATGCCCAGGAATGACTAGAATCAAACACACACAGAAGCACAAGAAACAAAATTGAAAAGATAGAAATAGAACACAAAGAGAAAAGGGGTCAGAAGAATATTGGTCAATGGAAAGAACTTAGGAGAACCTATCTCTTAGAACCCTAGCAAGAATGTTGGTCAATGGAAAGAATCCTAAGAGAACTTGTCTCTTAGAACTATAACCTTGGGACACCACAAAGGAAGACCACTCCTTCGATAAGTCAAGTATTCTCAAAGAATATAAAGAAAGCAAGAATGCTCCCAATAATACTTAATAGTATTTCTAAATGAAAAATTCTCTTCTAAAGTACATAGAGGGTACCTATTTATAGGAAAACTTCCTAACTTAATGTCCTAAAAAAGAAACTAAATAAAAGGAAACAAATCAATCCCTAAAAGGAAAGAAAATAAACTTATAAAGGTGTTGAATAGATGACTTTCTTTCAAGAAAAACAAAAAGGAAACTAATTAAAACATAATCTAAACATATTTAACCTTATAGATCACGTCCTTCTCTTTATTTTTAAGTGGCACATGGTTGTCACATGCTATTTGAAGTGAATTCTCCCAATTGGACTTCATGTGGACCTTTGGACGCTTCATGTTGGGCTTTAAGGAGTAAGACAATGCCTCTTGGACTTTTATGAGATGAAATATGACTCATCAACATAGGTCCTATCTCTTGAAGGTCTTGGATCAAACAATTCAATGCTTGCTTCATTGCTTTGGCCCTAGCTCTTATCATTGGGCCTCTAACATCTTGTAAGGGATCTTTAGTAACATTAGACTTGAATGTTGGGCCTTTGATATGGGAATTTCGTTCAGCCCCTTGCCTTGCACATTCAGACTTCAAATCTGATCCAATTTCAGCTCCTAAGCCTCCTTTTGTAAGCTCATGTCCATGCAAGTCATATCCTAAGCTTCCTTAAGGTGGATCACACCCTGTATGCTTCTCTTCTTTTCACATACCCATGGTTCTCCATTAGTTTCTCCTTCAATTCTACACTCTTTTTAACTATCTTAGTGAATGGTGCAATAATGGAGTTAAAATCCTTTACAAATTGTCTATAGAAACTAGCCAACCCAAGAAAACTCCAAACATCACTAATTGTCCTAGGGGTAGACCATTCCTTAATTGCCCGTACCTTTTCTTCATCTACTTGCATGCCCTTTGCACTCTCTGCATAACCCAAAAACACAACTTGTTTAGTGCAAAAACAACACTTATTCAAATTTACATACAATTTCTCTTCTCTAAGCACTGCAGCACTTTATTAAGATGTTCTACTTGCTCATCAAGTGAATTGCTATAGACCAAAATATCATGAAAGTAAAAAACCACAAACATTCTAAGAAATTCATGCAATATATGATTCATAAGCCTTATAAAAGTGCTAGGTGCATTTGTTAAACCAAAAGGCATTATCAACCATTCATACACTCCACATTTAGTTTTAAATGCTATTTTTCATTCATCTGCTTCTCTAGTCCTAATTTGATGGTAACCAGATTTAACCTCTCTTTCAGGCATTGAGATGCAATGTGACCTCTTCCTGTAGAGTGAAAACACTTGATATCTCTACACCTTAAATTTGAAGAGGATTCTACTGTGCCTCTTTCTCCTTATGTTGTTTCAGGCTTAGGAGTTTCAAACTTGCTATTTGGAGCTTTATCTTCCCCCACTACTTACTCTAAGATGTAGTTCTTACACTATAAAAGAGAATTTTTTAGTTCTTTTGAGAGAGTTTTTTCTTTCGCCGAATACTACACCCTTCTCCCCATCTTTAAGCCGAAAACACTCCCTTCTTTCAAGTCTTCATTCATTGAATCACTCTCCCAGACAATATTTGTTAAGCTTATTAACAACATTGTGTGTGAACCATAAGGTTTGCTACTTTTATCAGTTAGCAATTCTTCCAACCTTAGTGCGTTATGATGAGATCGGTCTACTCTATCCATGTTGTGATGAGATCGGTCTACTCTATCCATTCCAACCACAATGAGATGGAGAAAAAGGAGAAGCCATAGTGGATCTCTGCAAGGGAGGCAAAACATCAAGCATACAAGGAGTTATTCCGCTACGTTTCAAGTTAGTATATCATCCTAACCTTCTAATTGACATTCGTAGGATCTTGTATGCTTATGAAATCATGATATTTCTTGTTTGAGTTATGATCTAAAATCAACAATATTTGGTCAAAGAAAAAAGTCACTCAAAGGTTCGGCCAAAGAAAAAACTAACTCAATGATACACTGATATTTTCTTATCCTTTTAGTTCCTCTATACTTGTATTTATTCAAATTCTCTATCTTAAATGTTATACTTATCTTGTTTTATGCTTTTCAGGTACATTTGGACAACGAATGTTACAATGAGCTTAAGGAGATGGAATTTGTAGAAATAGAGTTCATATTTGAAAAGTGGAACTCAAAATGAGTCAAAATGGTCAAAGTTGCCAAATCCTAATCCCAATAGGATTAAGAATTCCAGTTGCACAAGGAATCGTATTCTGATAAGGATTTCCTGTTTTGGTGATTTGAGGAGAAAAATGGAATTGGTGACAAAAAATATGATGTTAAGTAATCCTACTCCTACAAGGATTAAGAATCCTACTTGTGATAGGAATCCTACCTCTGCAAGGACACGCCACCTCCTCTTCCTTCTCCAACTTGGATTCCACCTTTTAAAGACCAAATTCAACATGGAATAGAAGTCCTTCTCCTCTATGGATTCTTTTTTTGAATCCTACAAGGATTCAACTTTCTCTTGCACCTCCTTATGACGAATATAAATAGACCATATTAGCTCATTTTTTCTACTACTTCTCATTCTCTCTCTTGTACGTTACTGGTCACGTGCACTATTCAAGTGAATCGTAATTTTCTCTCTATTCATCTTTTATCTTCTTTACATAAACAATAATTAGGGTTTTATTTATTTTTCTTTGCCGCACCTTATGTTGATGAAGAACTATTTTTTCTTTTCAATTGTAAGAGGTATTAACCTTTAAACCCTAGTTTATTCATGAAAACTTGTTCTTAATATTCTTGAGTATATGTGTGATGATTTTGTGTTCTTGGTAAATACACGAATGCCAAATTGTGTATGCAAGAATTTAATCTAGAATTTGTTCTTGCTAGCATGTTTTGTTTGCTGAATTAATCATCTTAGGTTCGAATTTCCAAGTGGTTAATGCTAGTAGCTTAAACTTGTTAAAATTCATTCAAGTTTTGGTTTTAGCTTGTTTAGATCAAAAACTTTGATTTTGTCAATGCATTCTAGTTTTGATTGATAGAATTAAGACATTAAACCATTGATCTTAATGCTTTACTTTGATTCTAGATGCATTCGAGTTTTGGTCAAGTCTTTGAAGTAAAAGAGTAATCTTGCGTTTGAGTTTTGGAGATAAACTAGACAAGATTGGTGTCCTTAATCACACACATAGCAATTGAATCATCTTTATGTTCTATGATTGAATTTACTAGGTGTTTATTAGTCATCTCTCTTCCAATTGAATCGTGATAAATCTTGATTTTCTTGAAATTGTTTAATAGCTCTCTTTAATCTAGCTTTTGATTTTAATTGTTTTCTTGCTTGAATTTCGTATAAAACCCCCCAAGAATCGTGTGCGTGAGTTTTCTTTTCATGAATTGTTCTCTTGTTTTAGCTTTGCATGTTTTCCAGTCTATTCCCTATAATCTTGCTTTTATTGATGTTCCAATTTCTCATAAGAAACTTTTGCCCTCTATCTTGCATGCACCTAAGCTTGATTTTAAACCTTTGCCTAATAACTTGAAATATGTGTTTCTTGGCACTGATGATACTTTACCTATTATTATTGCTGGAGTGTCAATATCAAGAGACACTGAAGTGTCAATATTAGGATACACCAAAGTGTCACAAGAGTAGTTGTAGACCCTTCTAGGCATGCTTATTTACCCAAGACTAAGACTTGGCAGTTTTAAAACAAACCATTTCAGGTTTTAGAATCACATGCAAAAGATGTAGCGCATAACATATGTCTTTATTCCACTTTCCTCAAATTGAACATATAAATGCACATCCAATCAAAATTAACATACCTTATAAGCATAAACATATGCAATAATGTATCATTAAATGCATTATACATTTACACATTACATATAATCACATAAATTTCCAATTCATAAACAATCATATTCAATTCACATTGCATAAACCCTTTGGAACACATTTATATTCATAAGGACACATTCAACCTTGAACACACCATACATTTCAATATTAGACACATTATTCACTAACCACACATTCTTTTAGTAATTACCTCAATTAACAATCTATAACTAAATTAACTTTTATTCAATTAATCTAACATCATCTAGGTTCATTTTCAACCTCAATTAAGTTCAATTAAACCAAATTGGAGTGACTTTTTATCATGTAATTCAATAAGTGCACAAAACAAAGTTTACCATGTCTAAACCTTGACCATGATCTTGGGGTACCGCCCCACGATCGTGAAAGAAGCTACTGCATCTACCCATAGTCGTGGGATGGGTGTCACGATCGTGGCCCTGCACATTTCTAGATTCTCACTTCTTGATACCAAATTCAAAACACCTTTGCAGTAGTCCATTAGTTATACCTTAATTATACACTAATTATACTTCAATTCCTTATCAAAATCAATTCAATTCTAGCTCAAACTTATTCAATTCACAGCTCCCAATTTATTGACTTTCATACATCAAAACCAAAACAGAATTTGCCAAACAAGAATTATTTTTCCAGCACTTAATTATCAACATCATAACATATATTTATGCCAATTTAATTATGATAAAACTTATATTAATACATGCTATCAACTTAGAATTCCCTTACCTATTTAACTTCAAATTTCGACTCTAAAGAACTAGCTAATCTAGCCCTTCCAAGCAATCAACACACATCTAAAATCAAGGTGTAAATCTTAGCACCAAGAAAACAGTATAGAAGATAACTTAATCTACTTCCTTGATGTAGTACCTAGCAAGGATTTTAAGTGTTGATAATCCAAATTGAAGCAAAAATCCAGAAGTTGTGAGTGTAAGAGGGAGTTTTGGTGGAGATGAGCAAAGTGAAGAGAGAAGGCTGAAACATCAAGAATGAAGGATGATTCACCACCTACCTTACTCTTTTGATGCTAGGTGCTCTTAATTTAATCAAGCCACATGTCACACATGAAGGTAAGCTACTTGTCCTTTAATGAAGCCATCTATATGTCTTCATGTGTGGCTGCCAAATATTACAGCCACTTGTCACTCAATCAATGTTGCCAAATGTCATTCAAAATATAGGCTTAGTCATACTAATTTTCATGTACCAACTTATCTTACCACTGGACATTTTCCTAATCCAAATGCCCATTTTAATATCTCAATTCTTTAATGATATTAATTAATTTCCATCTCACTAAGTATGATCCATTAACCAAAATTCAAGATCAGGCCAAAATTTAAAACATATATAATTCACGATCATATTGTCTTAATACATATACTTTCATGAATATGTAACATTTCAACTAGGGTATAATTTGGGGCCTTACAACTCTCTCCCCCTTAAAAGAATTTTGTCCTCGAAACCTGGTGAGAACAACTGAGGTTATTGAGTTTTGATGGTCAATTCTAGCTCCCAAGTTGCTTCCTTGAGTCCATGGTGTTTCCAGAGTACTTTAACTAAAGGTATTTGCTTATTTCTGAGTTGTTAGACTTCTTTAGCTAAAATAGACGTAGACCCTTCTTCATAAGTCAAATATGGTTGTACTTAAATTTCTTGTATAGGAATCTTATGTGTAACATTAGACCGATATTTTCTTAACATGAAAACATGAAACACATAATGCAACTTGGCCAATTCTTCAGAAAGAGCTAATTGATAAGCTACTAGTCTGACTCTCTAAAGAATCTCGTAAGGACCAATATAATGTGGGATAAGCTTACCTTTCTTTCCAAATCAAAGTATGTTTTTCCATGGCGACACTTTCAGAAATACCTTATCACCTACCTGATACTCAATATCTTTTCTTTTTAAATTGGCATAGGACTTCTGCATATTACTGGCAGCTTTGAATCTTTATTGGATAACTTGAACTTTCTATTCAGTATTTTTCACAATATTAGGCTCGATCATCTTGTTTTCACTTAATTCTGTCCAACATACTGGAGTTTTATGCCTCCTACCATATAGGGCTTTATAAGGCATCATGCCAATACTATTCTGATAACTGTTGTTGCAAGCAAACTCTATCAGAAAAGTATAGTTATCCCAACTTCTTGAGAATTCTAACACATAACTCCTAAGCATATCTTCCAATATCTGAATAACCACTTTAGATTGTCTATTTGTCTGGGGATAAAAAACAGTACTGAACTTTACTTAAGTACCCAAAGCTTTTTGCAGACTTTTCCAAAATCTCAAAATAAATCAAAGATCACGATCAGAAATAATAAATAGTGGCACCTCATGCAACCTCACTATCTCATTCACATATAGGTCTGCAAGCCTATCCAATGAATAATCAGGATAAATAGGTAGAAAGTGAGCAGACTTGGTGAACTTATCAATAATTACCCATACAACATCATGCTTCCTTTGAGTGAGAGGAAGTCCAATGACAAAATCCATGATAACGTTTTCCCATTTCCATTGAGAAATCAAAATAGGATGTAACAAACCAGATGAAACTTGGCGCTTAACTTCAACTTGCTGACATGTCAAATATTTAGATACATAATCCACTATATCTTGTTTCATACCTAACCATCAGTAATGCTGCTTTAGATCTTGATACATCTTATTTCCACCAGGATGCATTGTAAAGATAGTATTATGGGGCTCAAACAATAACTTTCTCTTCAATTTATCATTAGCTAGCACACACATTCGACCTTTATAATATCGATCACTATCTCCTTTCACAGAAAATTCTGGTTGTTTACTTTCCCGAGTTGTCAAAATAAGTTGTTGTAACTTATCATCAACTTTCTGAGCATCACAAATTTCTTGCCTCAAGGGAGACCTAGTTTTCAATTGAGCTATTAAAGCCTTATTAGATATAAGTCTTCTTTCACTTTGTTGCACTGATAATGTTGAAATAGTCTTCCGACTCAAGGCATCAGCCACGACATTAGCATTACACAGATGGTAATCCACAATACAGTTATAATCTTTAAATAGTTCCACCCAATATTGTTGTCTCAAATTAAGTTTCTTCTGAGTAAGGAGGTACTTCAAACTTTTATGATCAGTAAAAATCCTACACTTTTCACCAGACAAGTAGTTGCGTCATATTTTTAAAGCAAACACTATCACTGCAAGTTCAAAATCATTTGTAGGGTAGTTCTATTCGTGAGGTTTCAGTTGCTTAGACACATATGTAGTTACATTTCCATCCTGCATCAAAATACAACCTAAACTATTTCTAAATGCATCACTAAACATAACATATTCCTTACCAAAAGAGGGTTGAGCCAATACAGGAGCTTTGGTTGATCAAAACTAGTTTGACATCTAGTAGTTTGACGTCTAGTAAACAGTTCATACTTCAATTCCTTTCATAGGAGTTTAGTCAAAGGGGATGTTATTACCAAGAATCCCTTCACAAATCGACGATAGTAACATGCCAAACTTAAAAAACTTCTCACTTCTATCACACTCTTTGGTGGCTTCCAGTTAATAATTGCTTCAATCTTACTGGGATCAACTCATCCTTAAGAAGAAACATGTCCTAGAAAAGATACCTCCTAAAGCTAGAAATCATACTTACTCAACTTAGCATACAATTGCTTTTCCCGTAGGGTTTGTAACATAACCCATAGATGCTTAACATGTTCGCGCGTATTCTTGGAATAGACCACTACAAACTAGTTTAAATAGGGCCTAATAAACACTCTATTCATCTGATCCATAAATGCAGCTGGACCATTAGTTAACCCAAATGGCATTACCAAGAATTCATAATGTCCATAACGGGTCTTGAATGCAGTCTTCAGAACATCCACATCTTTTACCCAAAGTTGATAGTATCCTGATCGCAGATCTATCTTTGAAAATGCTCCTGCATCTTTCAATTGATCAAATAGATCTATCCTTGGCAACAAATATTCATTCTTCACGGTGACTCTGTGTAGTAGTTGCCTGTAATCAATGCACATCTAGAGAGTACCATCTTTCTTCTTAACAAACAAAGCTAACGCTCCCCAGGGTAAGACACTGGGTCAAATGAACCCCTTATCCAGTAGCTCTTGCAACTGAACCCTCAAACTCCTTCAATTCAGTATGAGCCATCCTGTATGGTGTTGTTGAATAGGTGTAGTGTCAGGCATAACTTCAATATATAACTTTTGATGCAAGTCCCAATAGGAACTTGTCTTAGAGAACCTTCAACAAGATGGAACTATACCCGGGAAAGGCTAGAATCAAACAAACACATGGAAGTACAAGAAAAAAATTGAAAAGATAGAAGACATATCACAAAGAGAAAAAGGGAGTTAGAGAAATGTTGGTCAATGGAAAGAACCCTAAGAGAACTTATCTCTTAGAAACCTAGCCTTGGGACACCACAAAGGAAGACCACGCCTTTGATAATTCAAGCATTCTCAAAGAATACAAGGAAAGCAAAAATGCTATGAATAATACTGTAGCAAAGTAGTGTGTCCACATTGGCACAAGTAAACCAATGTTGATACGGCAACAATGATTGTTCTCAATGCCTAAATTCAATCAATCTAACATGACCATTCACCCCCAAAATAGCAAGGAATTGGTAACAAAGAGTATAAAGATTGCAAGAATTGAATTGGCGCCACAAGTTATAACTTACTTGATAAGTTGAATTAATCCTTAAGGTAAAACAAGCAAGAATCCAAATTCTCTCTTGAAGAAGACTTTCCATTTTTTTAATTCATGTCTAATTTGAAGTTCACGCATAAAGCAAGGGTTTAAATACCCTTGTAAAATACAAACCCTAACAAAGATAACCTAAAAACCCTAAAGAAAGCCTAAAAACATCCAGAAAGGCTTTCTTGAAACAAATATGTCCAAAAACAAATCCCACATGAATTTGGGCTTCAAAACTAATTAAAATTGCCTAATCTTAGTCCAAATAGGATAAATAACAAGAAAACACAGAAGACTAACTTAAGAGAGGCGGATTGGGTTTTTAAACTAGGCCCACATGCTTGGTTCCTTAAAATAAAACATGCACATGACTTTTTTAATGAAGCACATGCACATTTAACACAAATCAGCCTATGACAAAGTCCAAAAGAAGTCCACACGCCCTTTATAAGATAAAATAAGCCCAAACCCTAGACTTGTGCTTGTGAAAATTGGCTAAGTGTTAGCCCTCTTGGTTTGATACCTCCAATGTACACACACACTTAAGCGTCTCCCTAAGCTCTTTCCTAAGCTTGATCAACAAAACTTCTTGAAGGTCCTGTGAAACAAAAACTTGTGCATAAATTTGAAATTGTGCCTTGGGCTTGTTGGAGCGTGACTTCTAATTGGACCCATTGGCATCCTCAAGTCTCCCTTGCCTTGATAAGTTGCATCAAATGTGGACAAGTAAGTTAGGTCTTACAAGAAAGACAAAATTTTCAAGTAAGTGGTTACTTGTTGGAATGTCCAACCCTTTTTCCATTGTCTCTGCATAAGCTTCAAAAGAGAGGATGAGAAAAGAGGCTTCTCTTTCCCACACTTGCTCTATCAAGAACATGGAGTTCTCCCTCATGTTCTTATCTCTTTGAGCCACCATTCACAAGGTTTAGGATTTGGGGTGTGAATTAGAGTGAGTAACTCTGGTTGTGAGTCCGAGAAACGGCAAATTTGAGTTACTTAAAGCCATTAGAGCACAAGGTGGACTTGTAAAGCAAGCACAACGAGAAGGGGACTTGTCAAAATAGGAGAGGTAAGGTCTCATCACACCTTCCAACATTGGTATTAGAGTGTGTATAGATTGCTTTCATCCTTAAATTTGTGCCAAATTAGAATAATATGCCATATATGCTGAAATTTGTTCATGCTTGTATAACATGATCATTAATGGCGAATTTTCGTGTGCTTTGTTTTAGCTTGAAATTTTGATATGGATATGTTCCTTATAATGTCAAAAACTTGTGTCAAAAATTTGGTGAGAAATGGATTTGAAATGAGTGAGATATCCTATGATGAATTTATGGAAAAATTGGGTTTAAGAATGAGTTTTCTGAAAGTTTAGGCCCTTTTCACAACCTATTACAATAACGTTCTGCATGAGATATGTATATGGATGTGTTCTTTGTCACATTATCTTTCCAACAGTATATCATAAGCTCAAATCAGACCTAAAATGAGTGAGAAACAATAGCCCAAAGTGTGCATCGCCGCCATGAAGTTCTGAAATTATGAAAAATCTAGGTTTAATATGAATGTGCTCATCCGCAGCATGTGTTTGCCAGAAGTTTAGGCCCATTGGTATATCATATGCTTAAATCAGAGTTAAAATGAATAAGAAACAATAGTCCGAAGTGGGTATCTTAGCCATGAAAGACTAAAGTTTTTAGAAATTTTGGGTTTTCCAAAGCCACATAGCCGTGTCCCACACATGCCCTAGGGGCACATAGGGCACATGGGGCCACCCCAGAGGGTTGTTTATTAACATTTTTCAAATTTTTGAGTTATTTGTTAGCCTAATTTGAGATTTTCCTTAATTACATATGTAATATTTTTTTATTTTTGGGCTATTAACTTAATTTTCATGCTTGATAATTGTGTATTATATTCATAAATTTATGTTGCATTTCATATATGTTGTGAGTTGTATTCATTCCTTGCCTGATGAGGAGTGGCAATTGATGAAGGTTAGTTTACGCCACAACTCTCAAATCAAGTCATTTGATGACATTGCAAGGCACCTTTTGCTAAAGGCAGAGGTGATGGTCATCAAGAATCATTCAAAGGTATATGTTGCTAGAACTTCCTTTCCCCACAAGAATAAGTTCAAAGGGAAGAGGAAAAGGAAGGATGGTCAAGACAATGGAAATGGTGCCACCTTGAAAAAGTTCAAGAAGAAGTGCAACAAGGCCAAGTTGAAGTGCCTCAATTGTGGAAATAAGGGACACTTTGCAAATGAGTGCAAAGCACCTCCTAAGGTACATGATCCTTTTTCGACTTCATTTGTGCATGTTGTGTCATGAACATTCTTAACTGAATCGTATTCTTTGTGGATTATAGATTCGAGAGCAACGGACCACATAGCTAAAGAAAAGTCTTGGTTCGTGGCCTTTAGGAAGTTGCCAAAGGGAGCAAAGCATGTTTCTATAGGGAACAATGCAACCCTTGAAGTAGAAGGGATAGGAACTTGTAGAGTCCCTCTAAACAATGGACATTTGTTGTTAATTGATGTTCTATATGTACCTAAGATTTGTAGAAACTTGGTTTCTGTATG
>JAOQML010129450.1:0-17609 GCA_027568935.1 Erythroxylum urbanii | reverse complement strand
AGAGAGGAGAAGTATCGTCTGTGCTGACGTCAGAACACAGAGGCAAGGAGGAATAGAGAGGAGAAGTATCGTTTGTGATGACATCAGAACACAGAAGACACGTCATCACTCAGAGGATAGAACACAGAGGATAGACCACAGACGATAAGTGGTCAACATAAAAGATAAAAGTCAACTACAGAGGATAGAACATAGAGAATAGAACATAGATCATAGGCCAAGGATAATAACAAGGAGTTAAGAAGTTATGTTGGTTGAAGAATTTCGTCCGTGTTACTGTTCACGAATATCGTCTGGGATTACTGTTCATGGTTTATCTTCTGTCCTATTTTTGACCATCCAGAAGATACAATCATAAAAGTTGTAGCTCTTAAAGTCCTCTTTCAAACTATCGAAAGAAACCCTAAATGGGATGCCTATAGAAAATGTTATGCCAATAGCCCCGAAGCATGTACATATGTAAAGTGTGGACTCACCATCGCTGTTCCTTGAGGTATTCTGGTTGAAATGGATAAATGGACTAGTCGACTATCATCATATTAGTCGACTATTCGAAGAGCGGAGCTGATCTTAGAAAGAGGAGTTTTGAATGCAAGTATAGTTGATAAATGTGTGTTATCCGGATGTAATCTCTGGGCTCCGAAAACGGGGTCCGACATCGTAGGGTATCAGAGAGAGCATGAAAGTTAGACTCTGGAAACGGGGTCTGACAAAAGATGTATCCTGCACAACTTGAGAAGACATATCAAGCACATAAAAATTAGTAGGAAAAACCAAGCCTTTGGCTTGGACCAAAATGTCCTCTACAATCCCCATTGGATGCCTAAAAGATCTATTAGCCAGTTGTAATACAACAGATGTGGGCTTTAGACTCTTGACTCCTAATGATTGATAAACACACTTAGGCATCACATTGATTGAGGCCCCTAGATCTAACAAGGCCCTTCCTATGGTAATTTTTCCTATTATACGCAGAATGGTGAAAGATCCAGGATCTTGACACTTAACGGGTATTTGGGGTTTAAAAAGGGCCGACACATTCGAGCTCACTTGGACTCTCTCATTAGGCCTAAACTTCCTCTTGTTTGTGCACAAGTCCTTAAGATATTTAGCATATACCGGACTTTTCACTAAATCGAGTAGAGGGACATTGACTTCAACTTTTCCAAACAAATCAATAACATCTTTTTCAGTTTAATGCCAGTCATACGCTTGCTTATTAAATATGAATTAGGAAAAGGTAAGTCTTGAAGGTTTACCTCCTTACTTTGGGCTTCATGCTTGCTGGATTCTCCATGCTCATGTGTTGGTGCTTTTTCCTTAGAACCTTTTGAAGTAGCTCCTTTGTTCTTCAATTCAGACTTCTTTTCATTCAATAGTGCTTTTTCTTTGGAGCTTTCGGAATTCTTGATGGTGTTCTTAGGTAAAGGCAATTCTCCACTATCCATCTCCTCATCACATTCTTTGTCGTCTTGACGATTAAACCTTACTTGTTTCCCACTTCGGAGAGCAATTGCATTTAAACTCTTTGGGTTCATCACAGTATTGGAAGGAATGGTCCCACTGCTTCTTGCTTGGTTCTCACTCATGTTGTTTGACAATTGAGTGACAAAAGAGTTGATGTTCTGTGCTTTTGTCTCCCATTGTTCCATTCTCTTTTCCAAGGCATTGAACCGAGCAGCATTCCTTGAAGAATCTTGCTGAATCAGAGAAGCAATGACGTTGAATTGATTATTAGTTGAAGTCCACTCTTCCTTCATCAAAGTCATCATGTTTTGCAGCAGTTGATTGATATCCTCCTTAGGTGGGACAGTCATGAGTTGCTACTGGTTGGGGAATTGGGTGGTAGAAGTACCAGCTCCTCCCCTTGTTGAAATCGGTTTTGAACTCGTCCTTCTTCATTCCGCTAACTAAACCTAGGGTTAGCCTGCCATCTCTCATTATACGTGTTGGAGTAAGCCATTTCAAATTTTGTCGTCCCAGATATACTGCAGATACTTCTTCAAACCGACTGGGGCACACACTGGATATGTGCATCACTGACCCACAAGTATCACAGCTAGGTGTTGTGAGATCCATAGAAGATGTCGGTCGATGCACACTTATATTCTTTAGCTCGGCAATGATGAAGGATAATTGTGATTGCACTCTGCTCTCTAAAGAGTCAACCTTTGACTCCAACCATCATACCTTTATCTTGACTTTTCAAATCATCATAGAAATATTGCACTAACTATTCATACCTTTATCTTGACTTTTCAAATCATCATAGAAATATTGCACTAACTATTCATTCGGTATTTGATGGTAAGGGCATCGAAATAATAAATCTTGGAAGAGGTTCCAGTAGTCATAAAGAGACTTATCATACTCCTGGCATGCCGAATAAATCTCCTTCCTCATCGATGAAGTGCGGGAAGTTGGAAAATACTTTTCCAAGAAAGCCTTCCTCAGATTGGCCCAGCTATGGTAGGCAATCGCTACATGCCTTGGAAGACTCATGTACCATTCTCTTGCTTTTCCTTCCAGAGATAGGTGAAAAACCTTCCATAACACTTGATCAAGTGAAGCTCCTACTGGTTTCATACTCTGACAAATCATGGACAAGGATTGCAAGTGTATGTAGGGGTCTTCTCCTGTCAAGCCCCTGAAATTTAGGAAGAGAATTAATCAGTAATCCCTTCACTTCAAAATTAACATCGAAATTAGGACAAGCACCAGTAAAGGGATCATAATTCACATCAAAAGTTGTTCCTTCCCAAATAGTCCTTCATCTTTGATTACCATTGTTTTCACCTACTCTCTCATGCTCCCCATTACCTCCATTATCACCATTCCTAGGTTGGTTAACATGAAAGTTAGGGTTTTGGGGGAAAACTGGGTTCTCGGCCATATTCACTCCTTCCACAGGGTTGCTCTCACTATCTTGCTCACTTGTTCAACTAACTCCTTACTTCTCTCTTTTTCTATTCTTTCTCTTTTAATTTTTCTCAAACGTTTCTCAATTTCAGGATAAAATAGTAGGAGTTTTGCTTTTCAGGGCATGCACAGGAACAATTCAAAGGTAAATAAAAAGTAACAAAATTTACTCGCAAGCACACAAAGTCAAATAAAAGATGAGATGTGATGGGTGCAAGTGTATGGTATGTGAAAGTATGTATGAAAGTATGTATCCTTGTGATTGTGTTTTCAAAAATTTAAAACTATGTAAAGGAAAATAGAAATCCTATACTATTGACAAATATGACACTAAACTATGCAGAAAGGGAATAGAGAAGAAAAGGTTCCTAACTCAATGAGAAACAAAAATGACAAACGGCTTCCTACAGAAAACCAATTGCTTAGTTCCCCAGCAACGGCGCCATTTTGATCCGCAGCTTCGTCTTTTGGTTTTGCCCTTGGATGTCAAATCAAAAATTTAATTCCAAGGATTGCAATATAGGATGCAACCTCGGGTCATCTCACTTAATTGGAACCTAATGCAATGGATCTAATCTAGCTTAAATGTCATGAAATGCAACTAAATTGGTTAGGAAGGGGGTTTGGTTCTTAGGAAACTAACAAAAAACTGAGTAAAAAGGAAATGTGTAAAAAGATGGTTTTGGATTTTTGGGAATAAGAAATTGAAAGTTAAAACAATAATCAAATTTGATAAAATCCTCTTGAAAAATGAGCTTTGGCTATCATGGTTCAAAACAAATCTTTTGGGAGTAAAAATCACTAAGTTTCAAAATGAATAACCTTAAAAAACCCTTTAAGTCCAAGGATTTAATCAATGAACTCCATTCCTTAAAGCTTCGTTAAATGCATCTTACTAAGTGTCAAGAGTGAGTTAATGCAAATGGTCAATTTGGTGGTCAAGCATTATCTCGTTATCAAACACAACTAGGTAGATAAAAGAGAATTATCAAAATCACAAAATGGCATATATGAGACTTCATATATTCAAGCTCCAAGTTTTACATCAACAAACCCAATAACACAATTCATTGTTCAATGCTTGATTAAACTATAATCAAGAAAATCCAACTATAAAGCATAAATCCTAACTCAGGCGTTCGTAACAGTGTAGAAAGATATGAACAAACTACTCCCCTTTGAAGCCCATTGAACTCAAGCCATTGCTACATCTTCAAGAGGAATCGATGCTTAGCCAAGCATTGCTTCGGGAGAACTCAAAGCTGGAACCCTACCAAATGCATCCATAGCAGCAGTTGCAGGTGGTGAATGACGGTGAAGTGGAGTGAGGAGTCGGGAAATGATGAGAGAACTTCTCTCTTCTTGTCTGATGGTATATGGTGTGTTGTATCTTATCGGCTAACCTAATTTAGTAGGTTTTAAAACAAATGAAGCCGGGTCGGGTCACACAGCGTGTGATTTTTCCTAAAAATAGTCCGAGCATTTTCGAAGGTTCGCTGCTGCAAACTTTTCCTGAAAGAATTTTTTCTTCGCTGGATCCTTCGTCGCGGCGAACTTCTCCCGAAAGTTCAGCCTGGATTTATCATTTTTTGCCGCGGCAAACTTCCTGTAGCATTGACTTCACTTCAGTCTTCTCTCATTCCATTTCTTCTTTTTGAACTCCTTTTCCTTGAGTCTCCTGTAATAAAAAAATGGTAATTTGTAGTATCAATTGTTCTTAGAAAATTAATTAGTGCATTTAATCTTAATTTGTAACACTTTTCACCTTCAAACTACATAAAATAAAAGCACACACTTAAGAATCAATTTAAGCACAAAAGCTAGAGATAGGAGTCAAAAAGTATAGTAAAGGCCATGAAAATGTCACCAATTTATGTTATAAACTTGGGCTCAATCAATAACACATTGCAATCATTCAAATCATACATTTCGTGTGTATATGCAATGTTTATGATACTCACATTTGTTTATTACCTTATTATGACCGAGTGCCTTTTTCACTGTCCCATATCCGTTGTGGATACCAGGTTATTAATAATGTCCCTTATCCATTGGGATATGAGGCTCATTTTACATAATGAGCTAGAGGCACTTACCACATTCTGAGCTTAAAGCTCTTTTTCACTGGTAATTCTGGTCACAACTGCCTTTACCTGCTTCTGAATGCACTTTTCGGTACATCAGCCTCTGCTATCTTCAATTGATAGTACCTAGATCTCAAGTCCAACTTAGCAAACACCTGAGCTCCCTGCAACTGATCAAGCAAATCATCGATTCTAGGAAATGGGTACTTGTTCTTCACTGTTACATAATTTAGTTGCCTGTAATCGATGCATAGTCTCAACATTCCATCTTTCTTCTTTACACATAAGAATGGAGCTCCCCATGCTGATACACAGGATCTAATGAAACCCTTTTCCAACAACTCCTGTAATTAAGCCTTTAACTCCTTTAGTTCCACAGGTGCCATCATATATGAAGGAATAGATATAGGTGTTGCACTTGGAACAAAGTTGATTGTAAACTCTGTTTCCCTATCGGGATGTAAACCAGACAACTCTGCGGGAAACACATCTAGGAATTACCTAACCACAGGAATGTCCTGCACATTCTGCCCAGTTTGAGTATCAACGACATGGTCTACATAAGCCTCACATCCCCCTTGCATCAACCTCAAGGCACTCATGAATGAGATCAGCCTGGCTGACACTGCTTGACTAATATCTTTGAAACCTACTCTCTGTTGATTAGGAGATTCTAATATCAACTCCTTAGTATAGCAATTCGTGATAGCCCTATAAGTAGTGAGCCAATTCATACTAAGGATAACATCTATTTCCTTTAACTGTAACACAATTAAGTCTGCCTTCAATTCTGGCTGATCAATTCAAATCAGACACCTCTTGCAGACTTCTCCTATTACTGTGGTACTACTTATCTTTATACTCACCTCTGATCCATATCTCAATAGCTCTCTATCACAATGAAACCTAAATACCATATATGATGCGTTAAAAGAGTGCATAGATTTAGGATCTAGCAATGCAAAAGCCTCAAAAGTAAAAATAAGCAACACACCTACAATGACATCTAGAGAATTCTAAGCCTCATATGTGGTCATTGCATACACTCGGGCCTGAGACTGCGGTTGGTTGCTCCACACCTTAGTCCTGACGGTAGGACTCCTAGAGTTCATTTTGCCTTTACCACAGCCTCTCTGTCTAGACTCACTAGCTTGGCTCTGTTGGATAGTATTTTTAGTTACTCCTCCTCCTCTCCTTCCAGACGGTGCTCCTAATACAGCAGAACAATCTCTGATCTAATGCTCAAATGAGCCGCATCAAAAGCAAGCTCCAGATAGTTTCTAGCATTCACCGTTGTGTTTCTTCCTGCAGTACTCACAATTTGGCAACTGACCTGATACTACACCTCTTCCACTACTAGACTGTATGAAGCTACCCCTTTATCTGAATCCCAACTTTCTTGATCTAGTCGGTAACATAAAAGCTTTATTCTGATGCTTGCTAAACCTTCTGCTAGAATTGCCCTGAGATTCACTAGGTCTCTTTAATCTAGACTCTGATCTATCTTCGGACTGACTATCATTTAACAATTGCTCGATTCGGATCGAGGCAGCTAGTAGTTTTGTAAAACTACCCAGAATAGAAATGACTAATCTTGTTCGAATCTCCATGTTCAACCCATCTTCGAATCTCCTACACTTGTCTTCCTCTGTAGGAATCAAGGTAGTATCATAACCCATTAGCTTATTAAACTTAATCTCATACTTTGCCACCGATAAACTGCCCTGCTTTAAATCAAAAAATTCCTTCATCTTTCTGTCTAGGTAGACTTTGGGCATGTATTTCTCCTTGAAGACTCTCAAAAAGTCTTCCCACATCAAGCTGCATGGCATGGTGGTACTTCCTGGAACAGTTTTCCACTGCTGGTATGCTAGGCCTTATAATAAGGAAATTGCGTAATCGAATTTCTCGTCCGACTCGCAATCAAATTGATCAAAAATTATCTCCATTCTCTCTAACCATCCCTCGAATTCTGTAGGGTCTGTACTTCTGTAAAAGTCTATAGCCCCCTGCTTTCGTAGCTTGCCGTACCTCCTTTCCCTTCTCTCGAGAATTCTCAGAGGCATTCTCTCAGGTTGAGCACAAAAGACTCCCTACTGGCTCCTACCAATTCTAGGTTGTTTATGTCAGCTGACTTTCCAACTTGTTCACCTATGGTGAAAGACCTATAATAGACAATAACTTCAATTACTATCCACATTTCTCACGATATTTCATGCCTAATGTTCCTATATGCCCCTATGGATGCCAACCATGGCTTTGATACCAACTCACTGTAGCATCCCACTCCCATCAAACATGTGTGCCCGTACATCCATCAGACATTCGAGCACATGCCCGACGAAAGCGGCAAACTCACTATATCACTTTCACTTAACTCATGGCATCATAAATTAAAAACATAATTATCACAATGTCTAAAAACCAAAAATTCCTCATTTCATTTCATTAAAAACCATGATGTAAAATGTAGCATTACATAAAAACATCCATGTATATACAATATCAACGACCTATCAGAGTCTACAGCTCTGTCTACAAAACATGCTACCTATATGAGGAATTATACAAAATGTTTATCTATTCCTTCAGTCCCAACTGACCTACCTTTGATCCATGTCTTCTATCCAAAATAGTACTAGATCTCTTCTAAGCTTTCTTAGAAGTTAAGTGGTCTCTCTTGAACTTGAAAAGTCAATGTTGCAATTTTGGTGAGTTTTGCGAACTCAGTGAGTTAACCATCCTTGATGGTTCACCCATATCACATAACACATCAATTTATATTGTCACATAATTCACATCATTTCATTTATTAACATGTAGCATCACAAGACACTTTGAACATAAGTTTTCACAATTTTCGTTTAACTTAATTCAACAGTACATTGCAATCATTCAAATCATACATTTCATGTGTATATGCAATGTTCATGAGACTCACATTCGTTTATTACCTTGTTGTGACTGAGCACCTTTTTCACTGTCCTATATCTGTTGTGGATACCGGGCTCACTAATACTGTCCCTTATCAGTTGAGGATACAAGGCTCATTTTACATAGTGAGTCAGAGGCTCTTACCACATTTTGAGCTTTAAGCTCTTTTTCATTAGCAACTCCGGTCATAACTGCCTTATCTTTTATGCATTCATGTATTGAAAATCTCCACACATATTGAATCATTTTATTCAATCAATCACATTCACATTCTCTTTCTCGTTCACATTTTTCTTCGGGCCTAAGTCTGACATTCAACAAAAATGTGAGAACATTTATTCCGTCAAATTCACATACAATGAGTACTTCTAATAGTTTTCATACATTAAATGCCTCGAACATTCAATGTTTGAAATTAGAACATACACATCATATAATAATTCAATACATAGTTTAATAAACAAATAATCAAAGTGAGACCATCTTAGGTTACTCACAGTTTGCTCTAGATAGCTTATTGCCTCGAAGTCTCGGCAATGTCTGGATGCAGTCGCTCTAATTGCTCCTTTATATCATTTAAACATATACATTTACCATTACTACTTTACACATTCACATGAATACTTAATCATATGCACATGTATATACGCCATATATAATGCATGTTCAATGACAATCCTGGGTGTATTTTCTTAATATCCATTTCAGAATCAATTAACAACACCTTTCATTCATTCTTTATTATCTAATACACTTTACTCACCTTAATCATCTCATTCATCATCAACTAGGTTCATTCAAGATCTCATTCAAGCCTAAGTACCTGATATGGAAGCAACCTAGCATTGATTAGTTCATACTTCAATCAAAAGACAACTCTTTTTCTCCATAGGTTTGGCCACGATTGTGGTGTCCCTGTCGTGATCATGACAAAAACTTTTAGAGTTGGCCACGATTGTGGTGCTCCTGCCACATTCGTGATGGAAACATTTTTTGACTAGGCCACGATTGTGAGGTGAGAGCCACGATCATGAAAGAAACTTTTTTTTCACGCGACCCTGCACTTTCTTCCTCCTTTCACATGAATTCAACATATATTCTAACATCAATTTCACACCAATTTTCAAAAACTTCACTTCCTCTAATACAACAACATTTCATACTAATTCAACTATCAATTTGATGGCATTAAACCCTCAAATCTCTACTCATTTAATTCATCATTTTCAACTAAATCTCATCATTTATGAAATCCTATCCTTTTTTCATAATATAACTTATTTATAAGTATCAAATAATTCATCTTCAAATTTCATCATTTCAATTTAATAACCTCATCATTTATACCTCAATTTCAGCTCAATATCATCCACACACAAATCAAAATCCATGTTTGATCATAAACACCAAAAACAGAACATATTCATATACACATTCATCTCCAATTTTCTGCATATGTTTAAATCCAATTTTCATCTTTATTTCATTCCTAACTATTACCTTACTTAATCTCATTTCAAGACACCATAGTACTCCTTTTTAGTAGCTCTAAACTCATAAATTATCACTTATCTTAACACAAAGTAAGACATAACTCTATTTACCTCTTCATCCACACATCATCATATTTCAAACTTCCTTTTTCATAATCATTCATCTTTTAAATTATCATCATAATTGCTTTTTACTAAACAATTCATGAATAACATCAACTTACTAAAATTTAGAACATAATATCTTTATTATTACACCCACGTTAACATATATAAAATTTCATGATCAATCATCAATCTCAAATTACTCATCATAAATGTTTCATTTAACACTACCCATGAAGATTAACAAGCTACTTACTTGGTAAAACTCCAAGTTCTTCAAAAACACCAAGAAGCCCTAACTTTACATGTCACACGATCATCATCTTGAAGGTGGAATAGGTTAGGTTTTCTTGTGGCAAATGAAGTAGACAACAAAGTGAGAGTAACAAGTGAAAGGTGAGGACAAGCTTCAACATTAATGAAGGTAAGATGTGTATCGTGAATGAAGAAGAATGAAGGAGATAAAGAAGATTATGAAAAGAATAAGAAAAGCAAGAATGAAAAACAATTAAGTAGTCTTCTAAGAAGTTAAGAGAATCATGGGTTAAGACATGGCTTGGCAAGTGGCACTTGTCACTTGCCACATGTCCAATCCTTATAGGTTTACACTTGGTTCTCTTATTAAACTAGTCCATTTATCTCTAACTTCTAATCCAATTGCTTCCCAAATTTCAATGACACTTGTTAACAAATCCTAAAGTCATTTGTCAATTATTTCCATCAACATCCATCGCTTATTTCTACTACTATTTGTCAATTATCCCACCATTTGACATTTTTCCTAGTCTAAAATTACCCAAAATTCCAGCAATTTCCTAAATTTCACCAAAAATTATACTTCAACACACTAATTCAATTGTCAATACATATAAACCACAATTCATGTCAACAATTCACATTTAAATCAATTATACCCAGAGAATGTCAATGAATGCATGTACAGTCAATTTAATGTGTAAAAATCAATATTCACATTTGTGTGTATGCTATATTATGCATGAGCATGAAATGCATTTTTTAACTTCTCAATAATCTCTTATGTATAGTATTCTAGGGTTCAAACCCTTATTATGGGGTAACGGGATGTTACAGGTTATACCTTTCAGGAAAATATAGAAAATCTTAAAGAAGAACCAAATCCATATGCAAAACAATTTTTTGACTTACTACACTCAGCTGACCAAAAATTATGGCTAAATTGTGAGACTATGACTCAGTTGTCTTAAATTGCTCGAATATTGAATATAAAGTCTGAAGGGCATATTTCTGATTGTATTTTTGATAAAATTCTTAGATGGTATAATGAATCATTGCCTCCTGATCATACAATAGTTGATAGTCTTTACAATATGAAGAAACTTATTAGGGGTCTTCGTTTGCCTATTAAAAAAATTGATTGTTGAAAATTGGGATGTATTTTATTTTGGGGAGATGTTGTGGAATACAAGAGTGCAAATTTTATGTTCAATCTAGGTTCAAGCCTAGAAAGTGTTTTACGAAATAAGAATTAGTACATGGAAGCATATGTATTATTTCCTGCCAACTCTGATACTTCAAAGACCATATGCTTTTGATATTACTACATCTCACATGAGATGACGTAATGAACACGAAAAGGAACATGGAATAATGAGTCATCTATCGGATGCACTGGCATGGAAACATTTCAACAACATCCATTATGAGTTTGCAGTTGAAAGTTGAAATGTTAGGTTGCGATTGTCGATGGATGGATTCCAATCTTTTGGTTAATCCAGCCAACAATATTCATCATAGCCAATCATAATTACTCCTTATAATTTTCCTTCGTGTATATGTATGAATAAGATGTAAATGTTCTTGACAGTGATTGTGCCATAGCTACAAATCCAAAGCATAAAGTTGATGCATTCTTAGAACCATTGGTATCTGAATTGCAACATATTTGGAAATATGGTGTGGAGACATATGATGTGTTTCTGAAACAAAATTTTGTGTTAAGAGCAACTTTGATGTGGACTATTAGTGATTTTTTGGCATATGCTATGTTTTATGGATGGAGCACAAAAGAAAAATTAGCTTGTCCTTATTATGGTAATGATTCTAATGCGTTTTATCTTCCAAATAGGGGCAAAACTTATTGGTTTGACAACCACAGGAAATTTCTTCCTCCAGATCATCCATTTAGATGCAATAAACAAAAGTTTATTTAATAATAGGATGATATAAACACCTCCTCCCCTTCATAAAATTGGTGAAGAGATATTGCAGGAGAATGACGAATTAGGGTTGTTGAAAGTTATAGAACATGAAGGTGATGAAGTTAATACAAGCATTAGTAAAAACTTTGGTTGGAGAAAAAGAAGCATCTTTTGGGATTTTCCATATTAGAAAAATAAATTTATACCTCACAATTTAGATGTGATGCATATTAAAAAAATATTTTTGACAATTTTTTCAATACAATAATAAACATTGAAGGGAAGACAAAAGATAATGCAAAATCATGAGCTAATTTGAAGCTTTTTTATAAAAAAAATGAGTTAGATAAAGATCTTCGCACTGATAAATATGTGAAAGCATGTTCCACTTTAGATAAAAAACATAAGGAAATATTGTGTGAATGGTTAACAAGTCTAAAGTTTCCCGATGGTTATGTTTCAAACTTGGCAAGGTGTGTGGACATAAGGAAGTATAAATTATTTAGGATGAAAAGTTATGATTGTCATGTGTTTATGCAAAAGTTAATTCTAATTGCATTTCGGTAGTTGCTACCGAATAAGGTTTAGGAAGTTATAATAGAATGAAGTTTGTTTTTCAAAAGCTTAACATCATCTGAAATAAAGTTGGCTAAAATGAAAAAAACTAGAAAGGAAAATTCTAGTAATTTTGTGCAAATTAGAAGGGATTTTTCCTCCAAGATTCTTGGACTATATGGAGCATCTACCTGTGCATTTAGCACACGAGGCTAAATTTGCTAGTCCAGTTCAATATCGATGGATGTATCCATTTGAGAGATAATTATAGTAAATATTTAAATTGAAGTAATAACATGTTTTAATAACCCTATTCGCTGATGTGGGTATGTGCATCACTCGAAGAAAAATGTCAGAAACAAGGCTAAAGTTGAAGGTTTGATATGTAATGCTTATTTGGTGAAAGAGGTAAATACATTTTGTACACATTATTTTAAGCCGCATATGCACGTAAAAGAAAGAAAAGTTCCTCATAATGACAATAGGGGAGGAACTGGTGATGTTGATAGCAACTTATCCAATTTTGCATATCCTAGACAAACATATGAACGTTCAATAAGAAAAATGATAACAGATGAAGAAATAGAAGTTGCCTATGGTTACATTTTATTCAACTGTCAAGAGGTTCAACCTTTCGTGCAGTAAGTTAGAGTTGAATTTGAAATTGATTATTTGGGTTTTAAAATTTAGACAATTCACAACTGAAATACATAATAATGTTTTTAAATTATACGAGGAATGGTTACGAGAGCTAATGCCCGAGAAAACACAGGATGATATCAATAAAGAACTTTAAAGACACTTTCCTCAATGGTTCGAGAAATATGTAAGTTTTCACTTGCAATTATTGAAATGATTGAATTATAAGATGAAATTGTTCAAATGACATTATATTATTTAATATGATAATTTCATTTAAGTAGGCCTTAAAAATCTAGTTGAGAACAAGTTCATATATGATCTTACGAAAGGAACTTTGTGAACTATTAAATTGTATCCGGTGTATTTCGTTAATGGATACAAATATCATATAGACATGACAAAAGTAAATAATGGGGTTTACATATAAGGATAATTGATGGATTACTATGGTAAAATTATTGAGATACTTGAAATTAAGTACCTTGCATTGCTAATAAAGCAGAGTGTGATATTTAAGTGTGTCTGGTTTGATCCAACTCCTAATATTGGTACAAAAGTGCATAGCCAATACAATCTAGTTAAAATCAGCCAGAGAAGAAGATTTTGACAATTTGAACCTTTCGTGTTAGCGGCGATGTAAGCGATATAGATTTATTATGCCCCTTTTCCCAACTTGAGGCAAGATAAGTCAGATTGGTTGGTCATTTGTAAAGTTAAACCTAGAGGTGTTTTTGAATCACATGGAAAAGGAGAACAGAGAATTGAAAGTAAAGCATTTCAAGAAGATGTTTATGAAATAAATGTATTTGCTACATACGACGAGAATGAACCTTTGAACAATCCAAATAATGAATATGTTGAAATTTCATCTGCAGAGCATGAGAAGGGTGAGAGATTTGAAGAGGAGCCTAAGTTTGATTATAATTTTTCAGAAAAAGAAGGAGATGATGATTTTGATTTATAATTAAGTGTTGATAGTGATTGGTTTGTGTTTGTAATAGAATATTATATTCAATAAATCGATTATTGAATCAACAATATATTGTTGTATATTAAATTGAAATTGTTATATATCTAGAATATTCAATAAAATATGAATTTCAGGTTAAAATATGCCACCAAAGATATGATGCGACCAAGGTTCAGATCACAATTTGGAGCCAGTTACTTTCCATGTAAAGCATCACATTCTGCAGCTGCAACAGAATCAGACATTGTACCTCTAGCTACTACACATGCAGATGAGGCATCACCTTCTATATCTACTGTTACACCATCCACCACCCCTATATTGACAGAGATATCAGGGGTAAATGTTGCGAATAAAAGAGGCGACGTCTAGCCTGGAACTGAGGGAGTTGATGGAAGAACTGATAGGTGTGCATTAGGATATGTTTTTATAGGTAATTAGCATGTGTTTTCTTGCATAATTGTTATTTATTGTTCTAGTTTATGATGCATTTTGTATGTTTTCATTAAGTTTGATTTCCATTGTGTTCTTATGTGTTTGATGCAAATTGAGGATAAGAATTGATTATTTTTTTGTAGGAAATAAGAGGAGCAAGTTGGAGGATGAACAAGAGATTACAAAAGAGAAGACACGAGGAGCTCATCTGAGACAAATTCCCACGTTTGTGGGAATCAGGCCAATTCCATGAACGTGGGAAATCACAACTGAAATAAAAAGTGGTTCTGCATATAATTCCCAAGCAAGATTCCTACGGGCGTGGGAATTGAAATCCGAAGCAATATGTGAGCCTTCATTAAACTTAGGATTTTTAGACTATAAAAAGAGAATGAAGCCTCCATCTTGAGGAGGGACAACACCTACTTGTAGAAACACCATCCTTGAGTGAAGAACTCATATTTGGAACATCAAGGAAGGATTGAAAATAAGGATCATCATCAAGATTCGGCAAAATAACACATCAATACCGAAATTCCAAATTTTGGCAAAGAAGAGAATGAGTCTTTCTATTCACTTTCTATCACTTTAATATCTTCTATTCTTTGTAAAAATTATTATTTGAATGTTGATAATGTTAGGGAGATTATGTTAGGCTGATTTTATTTTATGGATTACTTTTGGAACTATTATGTTGAACTTCTATTTTATTAAATTTAATGCAATTGTCTTTGTTGATTATTGATTTTAATTGTCATCTTGCAATAAATCGAGAGAGTGAGTGAGATGAAATTTGTTTAGGATTATACAACAAGAGTTGGTGACCTATAGACTAGCAACACGTTAGTTGAATTGTTAGAAGAGAGATCTCGGCTAGTTAATTGATCACCCTAGGATAGCTTAATAACTGATTGAATCGGTAGAGTCATTGGGTAGGTTAAGAGATCATCAAATCGATTCCCATTAATTTGATTAGGGATGAATAGTTACACCTTGAGAGAGGGTAATTAGTACATATGAAAATCTAGGGTGAGACATAATTCAATCGATAAAATAGGAGGGAGATAAAATAGGAAAAAAAAGTAATCTCTAGTATTTAGATTTTTGGATTCAAATTTTCTACAATTTCGGTATTGTCCGGTGTTTTCATTAGTCTTTTAATTTAATTTTCTAAATTAATTGCATTAAACAATTTTATTTCTTAAACAAAGTCTTTTCTAAATTAAGTGGTGTCTGGGCTTCAATCATTGTGGGATCGATATCCACTCTTTCTAGCTACAAGTCACAACCTGTTCACTTACGATTTTTTGAGCGTAAATCAAGTTGATAGGTTTTACAAATCATCAACAAGTTTTTGGTGTAGTTGCTGGGGATTGATTGTTTAGCATCTTGTTTAATTTAGATTGCTTTGATTTAAAAATTTTAATATTTTTCCTTGTGTATTTGTAGGTTCATGAATACAAGGAGTACACGAAGGACAAAAGAAGCTATAGAGGACAAATTTCCCAATATTAAGAAGCATGAAAGAGAGATAAGAAGGGCAAAGCGTCTAAATTTCTCAAATCAAGATATGACTGAAGAAGGAGAGCAAGGAGGACCGGAAAGGACACTCATAGATTTCATGAGGCCAGGGTTTAGTCCTCAAGAAGTGGCAAGGCCGGTAGTTCAAGAGAATAATTTTGAGATTAAGCCAGTGCTACTCAACATTCTTCAAAACAGTGTTCAGTTATAAAGGCTATCCAAAGAGGATTCGAATGCACACATCACAAATTTTTTTAGAGATCTGTGACACTTTCGTATTTAACAGAATGTCTGACGATGTGGTGAAGCTGCAACTATTTTCATTCACGTTGAAGGATTGAGCTAAAGCATGGTATAATTCTTTAAATCCATGCCAGATCACGACTTGGGAGCAGCTCGCCCAAGCATTCCTCGCCAAATATTTTCCTTTAAAGAAGACGACGAGGATTATTAAGGAAATGACAAATTTCCTGCAAAGTGACGAAGAATCTCTCTACAAAGCTTGGGAGAGATTTAAAGAATTTCAAAGGAGCTATTCACATCATAACCTCCCGAGGGAATTTCTACTTTAAACATTCTATAATAGAGTGAATCCTAGCATAAGGGGCAAAATTGATGCAGCAGCTGGAGATTCGCTAATAAGGAAGATGGTGGAAGCAACCTATGATTTATTGGAGGAGTTAGCAAGCAACAGCTGCATATGGTCGACTGAGAGGAATAGATAAGGACAAAAGGAATAAAAAGGTATGATACCTATTGACTCAGTTATTGCCTTGCAGGCTCAAATCACGGCTTTGATGAAGCAGCTAAACAACATGCAAGGGGCGTCCACCTCAGTAACTAAGGCAATGCAAGCACAATGTGAGTTGTGTGGGGAGAACAACCATAACTCAGCAGAATGTTTCTTATTAGGAGCTAATAGGACCAAATAGGTAAGCTATCCAGGCCAGCCACAGCGAGGTAATAACCCATATCCAAACACATATAATCCGGGTTGGAACAATCACCCGAACTTTTCTTGGAGTAATAATAATGCAGGTGGCCAACAAACACCACAAGGACCGCCAAGATTCCAGCAAAATCGAATCAGAGCATTGGAAAGCAAAATGGATAAGATGATGGAGGTTTTGGGATCCAAATTGGCAGCACAAGAAGATAATCATAAAAGGGTGCACGCAAGTTAGGAGGAAAGTCAGAAGAGGATGGAAGCAAAATTTGATCAGATTTTGAAGAATCATGCATCATCCATTCATAATCTGGAAGTTTAGGTAGGTCAACTAGCTAACGCTTTATCTTCGCGAAATGCAGGCAGTCTACCAAGTAATACTGAGGCAAATCCGAAGGAAAGAATCATGGCCATTACTCCAATAGAGAATAAATAAAGCAAACATAAGGAGAAAGATGGAAACAAGCAAGAAGAACAAATAGTGTTGGAAGTCTTTTCGAGCGGACCAGTAAGCGAACCGATTAAGGAACTTAAGCTTGGACCTCCACATCAAATGTTTACTCAGTGGAACCCATCTTTGAGTGGAGTAGCTCAGAATTCTAAGGAAGGGGAGTTAAACAAGATGACAGACACAACAAATCAACTCCAGACAAAAGAAGAGGTTTTCAATCACATATTAGGAGAAAGTCAGTGTGTAGCATAGAAGAAAGAAGACCCATGAGACTTTTTCATTTTGTGTAGTATAAATTGTTGGTTTATGCCCTACAGCCAATCACTTTGGTTGTAGTTTAGTGACAAATTATTTAAAGGCATTATTTATCTTGT
>JAOQML010129387.1:0-17615 GCA_027568935.1 Erythroxylum urbanii | reverse complement strand
CAAAACAATAATTAAAATCAAAATCAAAAGCAAAAACTAAAACACCACACTCCCTGTCAATGGTTCCAAAACTAGTAGCACGTCGTAACACTACACAAAATAACTAAACTTAAAACTATAACTAATGATAAGTCTAGGTCAATCTTGCAGAAAGTGTGTGTTAAGCTTTTAAAATGAAAAGAATTGGTGTTTAGGTTTTGGGGGGTGCTTGGTTTGATTCAAATAACAAAATAAAGTGAAATTAAACTAAAGAACAAAAATTAAAGAAAACAGACAAAAGGTGATAAAAGTAATGAACGGATTTGGGATCCAGTTCTCAGTTCAATCTCAACATATACACAATCAAATGCACTTCATTGTCTTGTTATTTTCATACCTCTCCTAGAAACTATTAATCGTAGGTTAAGAACAAGTTGTATTAGCTTCAGTTTTTCCTTAGGTCGTGTTTAGTTAAAACAAGCTCTTTAATTAAGCCTATCTATTGAATAACCTAAAACAAGCTCTCTTGATTTAATAGGACAACTTTAATAGGACAATAACAAAAACCAAAGAAGCTCGAGTTACTTAACCTATGTTACATTATTCCTAATGATTCAAGACCATTAGTTGCCACAAATGTATCAGAAATACAATGATTTTGTATTATATTCAAGATTCTAATAATGAGTTTTCATTAAAAAGAAACTAATGAATGCATTCAAATAATCTTTATGCAAATGCCCAAATCAATAAACATAGGATAATATAAACAATCTCTAAAGAGAGAATGATTCAATATTATATAATGAAGATACGCACAAAAGTGTTCTTTGGCTTCGATTTCACCTCAAAATCGGAATGAGGAAGCCTAGCCCTCTATAGATCTCCAAAGGGTGCATGTTCTCCTTCTCCTTTTTCTCCCAAAACTGATCCATATTATGTTTTGTCATTCATGTGTCGTTTTATATTAAAAAATAGGGCTCCAGGTAGTCACAAAGTTGGATACACAGTTGTGTATCTAGTAGTGTATGTCACAAAAAGAGCCCAATTTGTGAACTTGCACGACCGTGTAAGTTCGTGTATCTCCCAAATCATGTTGAATTGATGTTCTTCTTACAATTTCTTGTCCCATCTTCACCCCATTTTGTCTCCTTCTTTTTCCACAATGACAATTGAGTTTGAACATTAAGAGGATGACTCAAAGAATGTGCTTTTAACTCACTTTAGCTCTTATGCTTCCAAATTGCAGCTAAAACCAAATATAAACCAAAGTGAGTTTCTTAAACATTTCATAGCATTAATCACTAAGTGTTGTGGAGTAAATGTATAATCAATGAAGCACCTATCACCTACGTGTTACCATATTAACCTCGTGTTCCATAATGGTACTTACTATTTCTTCACTCAATAGCAACATGGGATTAAGAAGCTAAAATGTTCCTTAATAAAAGGTGTACACAATGGCATGTTCTACCTCGTGTTCATTTTTAATGCTCTTAACTTCTCAAGTGTTACTAGGCATAAGGCAACGCTTAAAAAACATAGTACTGTGTTTATTGTTGTATTGCCTATTCTTTTATAGAACTCATATAACACTAAAACCAAAATAAATAACCATAAGAATATAGTTAAAAACATCAAATTGTACTTTAATCCTTGAGTCTTAAACTACTAAAATACCTTATAACTATAATTAAAATCTTAAAAATTTTAAATTAAAAAAAATAATCATTAGGTTACTTCCCAACAAAAACTCGTTTATAAGTCATTTAGATGGACTTCCTATTTAACTTTACCTATTTGGTTCCCAATTTAAAAAAGCTTGGTTATATCCTTTTAGTTTCCATCAACTACCTCAAAAATTTTCTTCCTTCTAATAAACTTATAAGCATTTGGGGATGCCACCTACTTCTATAGGATGAGGCTATCTATCTCTTGTTTCTCTAGTATAACACACTTCTCTATAATATCTTGTGTGATTGTTTATTGTATAATATGAGATATATTAGTGTCAATCATATTAAAACAGAGGCAAGTATCATGATTATTAATAGTAGGTTTCATGGTTTTAAATCTCTCAAATACTTTTTCTTCATTCCTTACACTTAGGATCAATTTTCCCTCATGCACATCTATTAAGGCCTCAGTTGTAGAGAGAACATTTTTCCTAATATCATAGGAAACTTTATATTATTCTCCATGTCCAAAACCACAAAGTCCACAAAGAAGAAGAATTCAACCTAAGTAATAAATCCTCTAATGTACCCCTATGACATTTAATTGATTTATCAACAAATTGAAGGCTTATCCTAGTTAGGTTAAGGATGTTAGGAAACTAGTGATGATCAATTCAAGCGTGTAGTATAAAATAAATAATTTCTCAATTAGATTTTTTAATTGAAAGACTTAAAAAACTAAAATTACAAATAAAAGGTGAAATCGTTCCTAATTCAGATTCTTACAAAAAAAATTTATTCTCAAGTTGTGATAAGACTATAACTAACCAATTGGCTATAATATATACACCGACATTCTCTTGCTTACACTAAGCCAATCACTTAATTATCTTATACCATATCTCTATATGATAATCATGCTACTATTGGGACAGTCATTTAGTGAAAGAATTCTACAAGATTCTCTATGGTAAGCACTTACTTAAATCTTACAACTTTCATCTCAATTATCATTATGATACATACTTGGGTATTTAATAAGACCTTAACTTCTTTTTCATATATAATGGCTTTAATGTTCTATAATACATTGCTATTTCAATAATGCAAGAAACTGTAAAAGGTTTATTAAAGAATTTATTAATCCAAATAATCATTTCCACCAAATGAAACAATGTATTATGGCTTAACTAATAATTAATGCTATATTAGAACCTTTACAAAAAATAATATTGTTCTAGTAAAATATACCATAACTAAAACTTTCTTCTAAATTTAATATCTATATAAACTTAACTCAAATATCAACTCACACGTAGAATAATGGATATCTTTAACACTTAATAATTATCAGATATCTCAAATACATTTTTAGTATATTATATATGTACCTCGACTAGAATAGGTAAACAACTTTTATAACCTTTTATTATCCATTTTATTTCTAAAATTATTAGATAATATATGCTTTAACTAAGATCACAACCTAAAATCATTAAATTTGAAACTTTCAAAATCTTACAATTCCATATCTAATATGAAAATTTATTATTTGTTTAATTAGAACTTATGAAGGCAAGTTACCATACTAGACGTAGTTATAGTAGAAATAATATTTGCATTGATCGTAGGTTTACGTATGCTAAGTTTTACTATTTTAACCTCGATAATACTGCAAGCGCACGGTTCGTTCGTGAAGTACCGAAGGTATCAATCCCACGAGGAGTGGTAATCTAATCCTAAAATCTAAGGTGGAACTAAAATGCAACAATCTAAAATAAACAAACAATGCAGAAAATTAATCAATCAAACAATCAATTACGAGAATTAAATGTCGAAAATAATAAACAAGAAGCAAATCACATAGCCCAATCCAAAATCAACCTAGGAACTACCAATTGAGAAAAAGGTGGTTTTAGTCCGAAATTAATGAAAATCTAATCAATTATGCAATTATTGAGTTATCGGGTCTAGACGATCCTAGGGTGGGTTTCTCTCTCTCGAGTTATAATCTTTAAACCCTAATTAATACTCTCTAATTTAAATTATGGAATTATGATATCTCGATTCACAATTGACCCAAAACCTAAATTAGTTCTAAAATTGTCTATTAACCAACTGGGAACCTATGCTCGATCTTTTGTTACATGATTTCACTTATTTGCTTCAATTCTTATTTATCAATTTACCTAACTCTAATTAGCACAAATTGATGATATTCACTCAGCTCACCGTCTCAGTTTGTTGCCGAGTTATTAAGAACATATATTGAATCACAAAATAACTCAAATAAAACACAATGAATCAAATTTCATAAATCTTAAGAATCAAATCCTGAAGGTGAGTTTAGATAAAAATCGACATTCAACAACAACTATTCTCAATAACTATCCCAATTTAATACATCAATAAATTTGAAATAAAAATAAAAAATACTATAGGAATGGACTCGTGGAGGCAGTGACTGTAGAAAATCACTTGTTTCGGGAAATATTTCGCATCGAGCTTCATCTCCGTGTCTCTCTTCCTTCATCTTCTTCCTCAAATCACTCAATAGCTCTCTAGCGTTCTGATTTTGCTTATATGAAAAACTCTGTCCAAGGTTGGTCTTTTTATTTGGTAATGTTCTTTTTATATCTTGGAAGCCCTAGGTTTAATCCGGGGTTGAAACGATCCAAAAAACCATACGAAACTTAAGTTTTTGTATCAACCCAACGCAGGCCATGATTGTGACAGGCGCCAGTGCCTAAACCTTTCTGTCACGATCGTGGCCCAAAGTGCACAACCGTGGTCTAACGCGTTGCTCTCTATCACGATCATGGCCCAAAGTGCATGATCGTGGCCTAAAGTGCATGTTCGTGGCTAGGGTCTTTTCAGCTCGCCTCTTTCTGTCATGATCGTGGCCTGTTGTGCCACGATCGTGGGCTGTGTTTTTGGCCCGAAACTCTTCAAAACTTCTCCGTTCTTTGCCGTTTACCCTGAAACACTAACAAACCCATCAAGGTACCTCAAAATTATAACATTTAAGCTCAAAGACTCATACTAACCCGTAAAAACAATTAAACACATAAACTATCACAATTGAAACCTAAATACACACTAAACACTTAAAATAACACTAAATACTTAACAAATCAAACTGTAAAACACAATGTAAATCACAATTATCAACATCCCCACACTTAAACACTTACTTGTCCTCAAGCAAACAAAACAACAAACACACAACACATAATGCAATAATGAGGCAATGGCTTTGACTTTATTAAATAAATTTAATCTTAAACATAATCCTATAAATTATATCTAACCATTAACAAGCAAAATCTATGTCTAAGGGCTTTGAACTAAATATACAATTTAATTGAGATCTAATTATTAATTTGTTTACCCTTTCCAATTTTACACACACATTAATAATTCTTTGGTCTTTTCGACTCTGTAACTTTTCCTAAGTATATTATCATGAAAAGTTAAGCTTAATACAAGTTTGATAGGTTTTTATTAAGCACTTTTTTAATGAACATAGACTTAGTCATTTTACTCGGAGGCAAACATTGGTAATGAATGTCGATCTGGTTACTCAACTAAGTCATGTTTTTATTAAATAGCTTGGTTGAAATGTCATTATAGCCTTCTAACGCGAAGGCACACATTTGTGATGCATGTCGATCCGGTTACTCAGCTATATCACATTTTCAACTAGCTACTAGCTCTATTCATAACCCAAAGGCCAGCAGAATAGTGATTTATTTAACAAAAATGCTTCTTTTTTCTTATCTTTATGAAAAATACTAGTTAAGCTACTTAAGTAGAAAGACGTCAAGTTATTAATGAATGTGACAACCTATAGGGTGCTCAATTTACACTAAATCCTAATTAAGCTGTATATTTATTCAAAGTCTCCCAATTCACTAATTTTGTGACCTAATGATTATTTACAACCTACTAGACTATGTTCAAAACTAAATAAATTTTACTCCATCTAAGCCATTGACACATTTAAACAATTCACAAGATGCAACTTAACAACTATCATACGATATGCAAAAATCACATTCAAAAGCAAAGACGCATAATCCCTCCACACATTTTGAACAACACATTGTCTTCAATGTGAGAAGAGAGCACACAAACACATAAAAGATAAGAAAAAACAGAATTTAAAGTAAACAGAAAAATAAACGTGAAAATTAGAACTAGAGGCTAATTTGAAAAAGAAAAATAAGTGGGTTAGACATAAATCCTATAGAGATGGAGGTGGTGATAGTGTCACTGAGAGTTCACACGAATCACTAATGTTTTATTAAACTAAATCTAACTACAACTAACATTTTCAAACAAAATTCTAAACTTGCTAGTGTATGGTCCTTAGTTTGACCTTGCGTCAAGGAAAGCGTCTTTAATTATTCGGAGACAAGGAAATCACTTCCTTATCTTTGGGAATTGCTCCTCCAAAATAACGCTTGCACCGATGCCCATTGACCTTAAAAGTCTCCTTGTTGGCGTTTTCCAATTTAAGAGCTCCATGATTAAAAACTTGAATCACCGTAAATGATCCACTCCATCTAGACTTCAACTTTCCTAGGAATAGCCTCAACCTTGAATCATATAGTAGAACAATATCTCCTACGTTGAATTCCTTTTGCTTGAGATAAGCATCGTGTCATTTCTTCACCTTTTCCTTGTAGAGTTTAGCGTTTTCGTAAGCATTAAAACAAAACTCTTCAAGTTCGTCCAGTTGTAGAAGTCTCTTTTCACCAACTTGTTTCTAATCAAAATTTAATGCTCTAATCGCCCAGTATGCTCCATGTTCTAATTCGACCGACAAATGACATGCTTTCCCGTAAACGAGCCTATAAGGAGTTGTTCCAATGGGTGTTTTAAAAGCTATCCTATAGGCTCATAAAGCATCATTTAGTTTGGCTGCCCAATCCTTTCGGGAGTTATTCACTGTCCTTTCTAGAATTCGTTTAAGCTCTCGGTTAACAACTTCTACTTGGCCACTAGTCTGTGGATGGTAAGGTGTAGCAACTCGGTGGTGCACTCCATATCTTTTTAAGAGGGCATCAAAAGATCTGTTACAAAAATGTGCGCCTCCATCACTTATTATTATATGTGGCACTCCAAATCGGTTGAATAGCCATTTAATGAACTTCTACACTACCTTCCCATCATTGGTTGGAGATGCTACTGCTTTAGCCCAACGTGAAACATAATCAACCCCCATAAAAATATACATATTCCCCATTGAAGATGGGAACGAACCCATAAAATTGATGCCCCATTCATTGAAGACTTCTACTTCTTGAATGTTGGATAAAGGCATTTCATCCTGCTTGGAAATGTAACCTATTCTCTGGCATCAATCACATTACGCCACATAGGTTTGCGCATCCTTAAACAATTGTGGCCAATAAAATCCACTCCTAAGTATTCGAGCTACAGTTTTGTTGGCTCTATAATGCCCAGTGTACTGACCTTTATGACATTACTTAAGGATGTCTAATATTTCCTTATTTAGTACACAACGTTGCATTAACCCATCTACACAAGCTCTATATAGGGTTGGCTCATCCTATATATATTAGTTACACTCATGCAAGAACTTCTTCCTTTGTTGGTACGAGAGATCTGATGGAAGTTTACCACTAGCAACGTAATTGGCAATATCTACAAACTATGGTGTAGTCAAGCTCTCAAGTAGCATCAGAGTTTCATTGGGGAAATTTTCGTTAATGTCATTACTTGGCTTGCACTCCCCCCCCAAGTCTGGATAAGTGGTTTGTAACTATATTTTCTACTCCCTTTTTTTCTCGCATCTTTATATCAAATTCTTGCAGAAGTAATACCCATCGAATGAGCCTAGGTTTAGCATCTTTCTTATTGAAAAGGTATTTGAGTGTTGTGTGGTTAGTGAATACAAGTACCTTTGAACCCAAAAGATATTGTCAAAACTTATCACATGCGTACACTACTACAAGTAGTTCCTTTTCTGTAGTGGTATAATTCAGTTGGGGTCTTGTAAGAGTCGTACTAGCATAATAAATTGCATGCAGATTCTTATCTTTCCTTTGGCCCAAAACGCAACTTATCTCCTGGTCACTTGCATCACATATAACTTCAAACAGAAGTGTCCAGTCTGGTGGTGATAAAATTGGTGCTGATATTAATGCATCCTTTAAGGTGTTCAATGCAGACATACACTTATCATCAAACACGAAGGGCACATCATTGACTAAAAGGTTTGTCAAGGGTCTCGTAATTTGTGAGAAATCTTTTATGAATTGACGGTAAAATCTTACATGACCTAAGAATCCTTGCACACCTTTTACATTGTTTGGTGGTGGGATTTTCTCTATTACCTTTGTTTTTGCTCTGTCAACTTCGAATCCTTGATGTGAGATTTTATGCCCTAGCACTATCCCTTCTTGTACCATAAAATGACATTTCTCTTAATTCAGCACCAGATGTGATTCTTCACATCTTTAAAGAACTCTATCCAAATTAGTTAAACACATATCAAAAGAATCTCCAGAGATCAAAAAATCATCCATAAACATCTCCATTATGTCTTCTATCATGTCTATGAAGATCGACATCATGCATCTCTGAAATGTGGCTAGAGTGTTGCAGAGTCTAAAAGGCATCCGTCTATATGTGAAGGTGCCATAGGGGCAAGTGAATGTGGTTTTCTCTTGATCATCAGGGTAGATGAAAATCTAATTATAGCCCGAGTATCAATCTAAGAAACAATAAAATGAATGGCCAGCTACCCTTTCTATCATTTGGTCTATAAATAGGAGAGGAAAGTGATCTTTTTTAGTCATTGAGTTGAGTTTGTGATAATTTGTACACACTCTCCATCTTGTGACTGTTATTGTTGAAATTGCTTCTCCACTATCACTCTCTATCACTGTCATACCTCCTTTTTTAGGGACGCATTGTACTGGGCTTACCCATTCACTATCAGAGATGGGATAAATTATCCCTACATCTAAGAGTTTTATGATCTCTTTTTTGACCACCTCCTTCATGTTAGGATTTAGTCTTCGTTAACGCTCCTTTATCGTCCTACATCCTTCCTCTAAGTTTATTCGGTGTATGCAGACATTCGGGCTTATTCAATCTACCATCTAATGGCTTTCATCTGCTTCTTAACAACTTTCACCACCTTATTATCTTATTTTTCATTCGATTGGTTGGAGATTGTTATTGGTAGCATTTGACCTTCACCAAGAAAGGTATACCTAAGGTATGGGTGCTTCAGTCTGAACTAATTTGTCTTGCTACACTTGAGCATCTGCCTCCTCCATCTCATCATCTCCTTTAGATTCAAGATTATGATAATCAATGTCAACCTCTTCTTCTAACGACTGCACTTCTACTATGCAACTCTCAACTTGTTCTTGCAAATTTTGATCCATAATTTTCACTTTCATGCATGTACTGCTCGTTATTGGATTCTTTAAAGTCTTATTCATATTGAATTCAACCTGATCTTCTCCTACTTGAAGTGTTAATTTCCCTTCATGAATGTCAATTACGACTTTTCTTGTGTTCATAAATAATCGACCTAAGATCAGTGGGCAGTTCTTATCTTCTTCAGAATCCTAAACTACAAAATCCACTGGAATAATGAACTTATCCACTTGCATAAGAACATCTTCCACTATTCCAAATAGCCTTTTAATAGATTGATCAGCCAATTAAATTAACATTAATGTTGGCTTGACCTTTTCTAGCCCTAACTTCCTGAATATTGACAATGGCATAATATTGATGCTAGCTCCGAAATCACACAAACACTTCGTAAATTCAAATGCACTAACCACACAAAGTATTGTGAAACTTTATGGATCTTTCAATTTCGAAGGCATTTGACTAGTGACTATTAAGCTATAAGTGCCAGATAGATCTACCATTTGATTATCTTCCCAAGTACGCTTCTTTGATAATATATCCTTTAAAAATTTTGCGTATTTAGGCATATGTTCTAATGCCCCAAAAAAGGAGAGATTAATCTGTAGCATCCTTAACTTCTCAATGAACTTTGCAAATTGTTCATCTAACTTCTTTTATAGTCGTTGAGGAAAAGGAACTTTAGGTTGATAAGGTGGAGGTGCAACATAGGGAGGGTATTTGATCATGTCCACTTCTTTCTCCTTTTCTTGTTTTTTCTCCACTTACTGGACGGGCTCCTCCACTATCCTTGTGGGTGGTTCAAGTTCCTTCCCACTTTGATTTGTAATAGCTTTTAGTTGCTTCCTTGATTTTGTTCCTGAAGTGCTAGGAATATTTCCCAAATTCTTCATGGAAAAGGCAGTTGACAATTGATTCACTTAGGCTTCTAGATTACGAATTAATAAAGCATGATTCTTAGTGACTTGCTCAAATTTATCTTCCAACTTCTTTTGTGCATTGTCTAAAGTTACAATCGTATCTAAAATTTTATCCAACTTAAATTCTATCGGGTTTGTTTTATCTTGCTAGAAGCCCAATTGTCCCTAGGGCCTAAACTGTCTAATAGTGTTGTATGACCAGGAGAAGTTCGGGTGATTCTTTCATCCAGGTTTGTAAGTGCTAGAGTAGGGATTGGTACCCCCTCCTCAGCCATATTATGCCCCCATATAGTTCACTTGCTCCTAGTTATCTTCATTAGGTAGCAGTCTACGGTGTCATGGTCTAACTATCCACAAAGCTCACACTTCAACTGTGCGACATTCACTTGAGTTGAGGATGACGCCTTTATGTTGTTTAGTTGTCGCGTCAAATTGTTAATCTTTGCTTGCATCTTTGTCATTTGATCGATTGCGACAATTTCATTCTACTCTCTGAAAGAAGTAGGTTGCCTTCCTCTATCATTCGTCCATAGGTAAGTGTTGCTTGCCATTTCCTCAATTAGGTCCTCTGCCTCACCAACAGTTTTTTATATCAAGGATCCTCTTGACGTTGCATCGATTGTGCCTCTTGTTGGTGGCTTCACTCCATTGTAGAAGGTCTACAAAAGGAATTCCTTGGGTAGGTTATAGCGTGGGCACTTCCTTTACAGATCCTTGTATCTTTCCCATGCTTCATAAATTAACTCCCCGTCACCTTGTTGGAAATTGGTGATTTCCTTTATAATCTTCGTTGTCTTCGTCAATGGGAAGTACTTGTCCATGAAAGCCTGCACAAGCTGATCCTATGTTGTGATGTTAGCTGGGCTCAGTGAATGATACCAAGCCTTCGCTCTATCTCGAAGTCTAAAGGGAAACAACCTGATTCTAACCACATCCTTCAACATTTGATGATATCGAAAGGTATCACAGATCTCGAGGAAATTCACTATATGCATGTTAGGATCCTCATTTGCCAATCTATAGAATTGCACGTTCTATTGAAGCATGTTGAGGACGGCTAGCTTAATCTTGAATGATACCGCTTAAACTGGCGGCCTAGCCACTCCTTGGTTTGACGGGTTGAACCCTAGCCTTATGAAGTTCATCAGGGTCCTCTGTTGCCATCCTTAGTTCTCTTCTTGATCCATATTCCTTTGAAATTCCTTGGCCATTGTTGATTCTCCGATTTTTCTTCTTCTTCTTGTCGAGCTTTCCTAAGGGTTAGTTCTAATTATGTGATGTCTAAATTTAACGTCTCTGCTGCATGACTTAAATCTCTCGTGACTCTTGTGTTCATGTAAGAGCATGAATTCTAAAATGAACTAAAAGAAATGAAAAAAAAACTAATCTAATCCTTTAAACTATAGAACTAAATTACCGCCTCCCTATTAACGGTGCTAAAAACTTGATCGCAGGTTTATGTATGCTAAGTTTTACTATTTTAACCTCGATAATACTGCAAGCACACGGGTCGTTCGCATAGTACCTAAGATATTGATCCCACAAGGAGGGGTAATCTAATCCTAAAATCTAAGGCGGAACTAAAATGAAACAATCTAAAATAAACAAATAATGCAAAAAATTAATTAATCAAACAATCAATTACGAGAATTAAATGTCGGAAATAATAAACAAGTAGCAAATCACACAGCCCAATCCAAAATCAACCTAGGAACTACCAATTGAGAGAAAGGGGGTTTCAATTCGAAATTACTGAAAATCTAAATAATTATGCAATTATCGCGTTACCGGGTCTAGCTAATCCTAGGGTGGATTACTCTCTCTCGAGTTATACCCTTTAAACCCTAATTAATACTCTCTAATGAAATTGTGATCTCTTGATTCACAATTGACCCAAAACCTAGATTAGTACTAAAATTGTCTATTAACGTACCGAGAACCTATGCTCGATCTCTCGTTACATGATTTCACCAGTTTGCTTTAATTCTTATTTATTAATTTACCTAACTCTCGTTAGCCCAAATTGATGATATTCACTCATCTCACCCTCTCAGTTTGTTGTCGAATTATTAAGAACATATATTGAATCACAAAATAACTCAAATAAAACACAATGAATCAATTTTCGTAAATCTCAAGAATAAAATCCTGAAGGTGAGTTTAAACAAAAATTGACATTCAACAACAACTATTCTCAATAACTATCCCAAGTTCATGCATCAATAAAATTGAAATACAAATAAAAATATTGTCGAAATAGACTCATGGAGGTAGCAACTATGGGAAAACACCTGTTCTAGGAAGTACTTCGCGTCAAGCTTCATCTCCGTGTCTCTTTTCCTTCGTCTCCTTCCTCAAATCACTCATTAGTTCTCTAGGGTTTTGAATTTGTTGATGTGACAAACTCTGTCCAAGGCTGCTCTTTCTGTCTGGTAATGTTCTTTTTTATATCTTAGAAGCCCTAGGTTTAATCCGGGGTCGAAATGGTCTAAAAAATCACGCAAAACTTAAGTTTCTGTATCAGTCCGACACAAGCCATGATTGTGGCCCTACCTGCCATGATCGTGGCTAGTGCCTAAACCTTTCTATCACGATCGTGGTCTGACATGTAGCTCTTTGTCACGATCATGGCCCAAAGTGCACGATCGTGGCCAAGGTCTTTTCAGCTCGCCTCTTTCTGTCACGATCGTGGCCTGTTGTGTCACGATCATGGGCCGTGTTTTTGGCCCGAAACTCTCTAAAACTTCTCCATTCTTCGCTGTTTACCCTGAAACACTAACAAACCCATCAGGGTACCTAAAAAATATAACATTTAAGCTCAAAGACTTATACTAACCGATAAAAACAATTAAACACATAAACTAACACAATTGAAACCTAAATACACACTAAACACTCAAAATAACACTAAATACTTAACAAATCAAACCGTAAAACACAATGCAAATCACAACTATCATGCATCTAACAATATCTCATTATATATTCTTCTCCTTACAAAAACCCATATGGAATTTAGTTAGAGAGGTATTCACCAAAGAATCTTATTCCTTATAAGTAAATAAGAAAACTTAAATCTCACCACATTAATCTCATCGAAGTGCTTCAATATTCTCAATTCTTAATTTCTACCTATATTTAAACACTTTAAACTTTTCAAAATTTTAAATCAATATTTGACTTAATACACATGACTTTATTATATAAATTAATTACTAAATATAATGAAATAAAAATATTCATCCTTTTATGAATTTTATTGCATCCAACACATCACTTGTATAACATTCAATAATTCAATACCATCAATATCATTTCACCAAAGGTTACTTTGATTATTATCACATTAATCTCATCGAAGGAGTTCAATATTCTCAATTTTTAATTTCTACCTCTATTTAAACACTTTAAATTTTTCAAAATTTTAAATCAATATTTCACTTAACACATATGACTTTATTATATAAATTCATTACTAAATATAATGAATTAAAAATATTAATCCTTTTATGAATTGTTATTACATCCAGCACATCACTTGTATAACATTCAATAATTCTATATATACATTAACCAACTTGGGATAAAAAGGATAGTCTCATTTTTCTAACATTATATTCTTTCCACTTATGTTAAGTATAACTCTCCTTTTATCCAACACATAAAAATTATTTGTATAAACTTGAATTACTAATTTTGCTTAACTATCTATTTCTTATAATACCTTGAACATTGTAATAATTTTAAACCCAAATTCAATATTAAATACTTAACAACATTAGTTAGAAATATATATGATCTTTATCATGTCCTGTATTAATAAAAAAATGTCATACAATCATTGTTTATTCTAATGACAACTATTATCACACTATTAGCAAATACCTTTAATTACTGTCCATATTTATGCTTTTAGTAGGCTAAATTGAGTGGAACAAATTCATCAAGGTGCTTTATATAACTATTTGTATTATGGTATCACAGTGTTGACATCCATCTTTCATGTTGCTATTAAAGTTTATAAGATATTAGGCAACTCAAAATTTCATTACATTTTGTCATCTACATGATATCAACATATCTCTAAAACTTTGTCATCAAATCCTCAATAAGGAATATCAATATTGTATAATAAACATACAACTTTCTTTTAATCCTTTTAAGAACTCTTCTCAAACCTAACATGCATTCAAGAAACTTGGTTTACTAATTCTTAGTATCAGTAATAATAAAAATGGTCATTTTAATTAAATAAAATAAATGTTAAGATAATTAGATTATTTATCATGAAAACCAAATAAGATTAGGATTCTAATTATATATTTAGATACTGCCACTATTTTATTATTAATAATAGCCCTTGCTACTATTATAAAAAGATTACTCTAAACTCTTTAGAGGGCTAGGATCCCATTGAAATTTAGCTGATATTGAGTTTGCTCAGACTAGTAGGTAACATCTTTATTAATCACATCTCATATGACTTATAGATTTATTAGGTGACAACTCTTTTCAAAACATATCTTATATATTATTCATGACCTTACTTCTAAATTCATATGATTATAAGTTTGCTAATCCTAATCATACAAATTTAGTTAAATATGACCTATTATTAGAAGAATAAGGTTAAAGCAGCCTTAAGTTTGCTTAATAAACCTAACAATTAACAAAACTCTAGTTTATTCTTATAGTAATGGAAGGGCACAAGAAGACAATATTTTCTTAATATTTAACGAGGGATTTGGTTTTTGATGGTCTCATTAAACAAATATTATGTCTAAAATGTCATACAATTTAAACATGTAATTCCTCATGCAAATATAATCAAATTATAAGCATGAAACATTATTTGGTTCTAATTATCAATATAATCTCCATAATCTAAAATAATGTTTCCAACTCTTTGGATAATTAACTTAAATTAAACTTTTGATTCCTAAATAAATCAAAATCCTATTCCAAATAGAAATTCAATTTAAGTTGGAAATTTTCAATTTTAATTTAAAACTATTTCTAATTATCTTGACTCCTTTAAAGAATTTCATTGAAAATAATTTTTAACAAGTTACTATTCTCAATATTATAATATTAAAAAACTTCTTTTTTAAAATTTTATAACATGTTCTAATCCAAATAGAAAACCATAATATAATTAAAAATAACCTTTCCTTAATTAAAAAGCTTCTACTTCTCTTAGGAATGACATTCTTCCTCTTCTCCTTCTCTCTTGCTTCTGGTCTTGCAAACTGCTTACTAGTTTCCATTTTTCATCACCTTCTTGCTTCATCTGCTTGCTTACCACTTCTCCTTTAATCCCTTTCCCCACTCCTCTTTCAACATATTTCTCCTCTTTGTCATCCTTTGCCTTCCTTTATCCCTTAGTTTCTTGCTTATTTCTTGCTTCCCTAGTAACTCTCCTTTTAAATTCTTCTCCTCGCTAGATCCTTAGTCCTAATTTGGAGAGTTTTAGCTCCTCCCTAATTCTACAACCTTCTTTAGTATTGAAGGGGCAAAAAGGAAATTAACTCTTTAGATTTCACGCATTATTTCTATTTAAAGCAAATATTATTTAAAATCCTCCTATATAGACCATAAACTTTTCTTTTCTTAGCTATGTTTGACAACTCTTAACGTCTAGGACAAATTTTGGTGAATGATTTCTCCTTTCCATCCTCCTTTGTAGCCCTAGTAACTACTTAGTAAAAGCCAAAAAATCAACCCCTTTATATTGCCCGACCTATATGGAAATATGTGGATAGACTATACTTTTGAATATTGAACTCCTAACTGCACTAATGGATGCACAAATTCTCTCTAAATATTAAGGTCCTTAAATTTGAGGCCAAGACTTGAAATGTTACTTTGATTAGTTTTTTCATAGGCAAACACCCACCTTTTCCTTATGTAAATAGTTAGCCTTAAAGGTTTAGAAGGAAATATGATTGATTAAGGTGCTCCTTTTAGAAGACAACCTCATTTTATTCAAGATCACTTCAAAGTCTAAGGTAAAAAGGATAGTAGAAGATGGGCCATGACACCTTACAACCACATTTATTTTTTTGCAAACATGGAGGCTAGGGATCAACCGACAAAAGGTGAGATATAATAATGTTTTTAGATGGATTAACTTTCATAATATACCCCTATAGTATTGTTCTATAAAAGGGATAAGCATGCTAGCAAGCTATATAGGCAAACCTCTATGTATGAATGAAAACATAGCCAAAAAAAGGAGGATATGGTGTATCACCCCCTTACCGTTGGGTAAGCACTGGGACGCCCACAGGTCATTCCGGTACATATCCTATGATAAGGATGAGCTACGTGAGATCACTACATTCATTCCACATGGCATGATATCAATTTTTACCAATAAAGCATTAATAGAAAACCACAATGTTTTTAAAATTAACTTCTTCCTTATTTCATTCCATCAAAATCAAAGGTTTACACATCTATCATCCCGTACTGTCTGTACATAAATCCAAAAACCTAGTACAAAATGCTATATGAAAGAGGAAAAACATCAGATCTATCTAGGTCATTCCCAAAAGTCCCAGCAGACTGACCTGTGAGCCATGACTTCTCTCGCCAAAACAATCTACACGGCTGGAAAAGTCCCTCAGAAGCTAGGAGTCTACTCTCGGTCCTAAAAAGACAACGTTGCAATTTTGGTGAGTTTTGCGAACTCAATGAGGTAATCATCATCGATGGTTCACTCAATTCATACAACATATTAAACATAACACGATTTTCCATCAATCAAATGTCACATATTTTTTACATAAGCAACACTTTTGTTTTCACATAAGTATAAGGTATTATGCCTTTCACTCAATCAAGCATATTTAATCAAATGCATATGAAATACTCATGTGACACTTTTCCAATTATCACGGTGTTCTGACTGAGCGCTTGAACTGTCCCCTCTAGGGCTCATTAAACATTGAGCCTGAGGCTCTAAATCATTGTTGAGCTCGAGGCTCAAATACATTCTTTGAGCTTTAAGCTCTAATCGGTGGCTGCTCCAGTCACAACTGTCATTATCTGATAATGCTTTCATGAATGAAATGCATATGCCACAATCAATTTGCATAGTACACAATTAATCACATATGCCATAAACGATCACATATGTCATAAATAGTCACATCATAGGCATGTAAGTCTCCAATTCACATACAAGTAGCACTTCAATAACACAACTCCCCAGTACACAGTCATCGGACCTTCTGTCCGGAATCTATAATCACAAGCAAATCACAGTCCCACCATTATCCACCACAAATCATAAGGAAACAATAATTGAGAGAAACTGTCTAGGTTACTCACCAACCGCTTTCGAAGGTAATGCCTGGAAGTCTCGGCAACGTCGCTGGGTTGACGTTCCAAATGCACCTCTATAATAATTCAAATACACATATATTACAAATTGTACAATCAGAAATATATAACAATGCACATGCAAGAATTGAAAGGTGTACAATGCGTGTTCGTGACAATCCCGATATCAATCCATAAATTTTTATCTCAAAAATAATTACTATATCACAACTCAAGTATGTCTAGGGTTTAGCCGTACTAAAATCATCAAACTCGCAATTTATGCTTATTT
>JAOQML010129358.1:0-17619 GCA_027568935.1 Erythroxylum urbanii | reverse complement strand
TCAGCAGTATATTATTATGCAAATCAAACAACTGGCCACATTGCCCAATCAACACAATAATAATAAGACGATTTTAGCATAGAAATTGAGTAAATATTCGAAATAAACAAAGACAATAAACACAGTAAGTCTCACGAATTGGCTAACGATTAAACATCCATGTACCTTGACTAGAGGGAATTTAGCTACTCATTACAATGGAGAGAATCATGGTTTTTCCTTGCTGTCCACGTTTTGCCGTCATCCCTCTCTAAAAACACCTCCAAGAGAAAAGCTATTCTACCCCCAAAATAACACTTGCCCTAATTTCTCTAAAAGACTCCTTAAATACCCTCTTAATTTGGAGGCTAATTATCAAATAGGGGCCCCCAACTTGTGCCAAAATATGTTCAGGTCGTGTCACCATAATCAGGAATGAATTCTGTCCATTGGGCTAGAGTTCCAACACGGCTGGCCCATAATTCTGTCGATTTATAAATTTTGCAGCACCGCTACGGATTACGACATGGCCATGTCGTATTTTAGCGTCCAGACTTCACCAATATTTCTTTTGCTCCAAATCAGTCACCTTTTCCACCATTTCTATTAGCTCCACCTGAAATATGCAAACACACAAAACCCACATAAAAGCATACAAAATGTGATAAATAACTATGCAAATGTACGCAAAGTATGGACTGAAATATGCATGAATATGCAAGTTATCAACCATTTTTCTTGTAAGTAGTATCGAAGCAATCAACATCACCAAATCTAAGTGATCATTCCTCATATTTGCATCTAGCCAAAATATATTAGTTATCAAATCATCTTTATCCACTTGAATGGCATAAAAGAAATTAAGATCTTCAAATTGCTTTTATACAAATATTCTAATATGTCAGCTGTATCTCCCTTTTCATATCTCTTGTTCTTTTGGATCTTAAATAATTTTTATAATCCTCCGGAATAAAACCAAGATTATTTTTCTCACCTGCTTATCTCACCATAAGATCATGGGATGCTTTTGGTGGAATTCTCACATTATTAGTTATTTGCATTTGCATCACTGTAGCAAAGGATATCTTTTGTTATTTCTATGCAAATGTGTTTTGTTAGGACTTGAAAGATAGTGATTGTGATTTTCAACAAATTGAATCACTTGAAAATTTCCAGTTTTCACACTATTAACTTTCATTCTTACCTCACAACCAAATCTTGTTTTTGAATATGGAGCCATTACATACACATCGTTTTTGTCAGGCATCCTTTAACCTTCAGCTCTATAAAAAAAACTTGCTAATCAATTTACCAGATTTATCTTTGTGACTTTTACTCCTTCTTATTCCAAAGCTGACATGTTTGGCATACATTAAATAATATCGATATCTTGTTCTTCCGTCTCAAACTCCATGCCAATTTTTGGTATTAACTCTCTTGGAACAGATGAGTGGACTTTGTTCAAATTCTCCATAGAATTCGGATGCACCAAATCAGTTGACTTCATATTACTACTCTCATTGCCAATACCAATTTCATCATTCTTATGCTGCTCCTTCTTAAGTTCATATTCTAATCGACAGTATGGAGGAGATCTACCTTCCATCATTTTGTTTAATACTAAATTCAATACCTGTCAAATTCACAAATGACATATCATTATGGCTTTGTTTTCTGATAAAATTATTAACATAACGAAAAAGGAGTGTTCACAAACTACTGGGAACATTAGATGGTTAGATTAGGGAGTAAAATGTATTTTAGTTTGCTCTGCAATAGCTTATTTAATTCCTATAACAGAAAAAGTGATTGGAGAATGAAAGGTTTCGCGTTGTGCAATTATAGGCTCTCATCTTCTCTCTGGACAGCTAACACTTGAAAAAATTCGTAAATTCTTCTTAGTAAATGAATAATATGCTTTAGAAGGCCTTATACCAACCACAAGTCAATATTATCAGCAGTAAACTTTAAATCAAATGTTTATATTTCAAATTAACTAATCTGCAATGTTAAGTAACTCAACGTTTACAATATACAGTAACTATAGCTCACAGTATAGAGAAAAATAAAAGAAGTAAGAAAGATGATGTCCATGCATCAAAACAATCAAAGTATCTTCATAAGTTACCTTTAAGGAAAACATAAAGACTATCTTGAGTTTAAGAATCACCAGAGGAGTCACGCATTAAAGTAGCTTATAGCTCTCCATATTAAAGATAATAGTAAAAGTAAATTACCAAAATGATGTCTTCCAAAATGCAAATAGATCAGCAACAGAGTCATATTACAGAGACTTCAAAAGTGGCAGAGCATAAAGAGGGCATTTTTTAAACTACAAGAAACGGTGGTTTCGGTCTGGTAAGCTATTCTCTCAAGAAATGTTTATAGAGAGAGAGGGAATGATAATAAAAAATAACTAAAAAATTTACAAATAAAAAAACATACGAAACTTATATGAGAAGAGACTTGAAAGTTGTCAAAATCTTATCTTTCTTCCTTTGTCATTAGTAAGGAACAAAAAACAATGAAAAAGTTGTCATCTTTATTATATATAATATTGTCTTGCATGATAGATGTGTTTCTTGGAGCAGCACTAGATTCTTCACAATCCTAGTTTTTGGAAATATTTCAAATTGTCTTGTTACTCATCTTCTACTTCTTTACTCTAGTAAATGTGAGAACAAAGTTAATTTGCTTCGTGAAAAATTAGATAGAGAAGGGAAAAAATCTTTGAAAGATGTGAAAATTGGATAACAAAGAAGCGTAGACACAAGTTGATGGGCGGGAAATCTTTCGTAAGATTGCTTTGGTAATGACACACAACAGTCATTTGTTGTTTCTATGAATAACACAAGTATCGTTATATTTTTGGACTATATTCTCATGTAGTGTTTGTAATATTGTCTTTTTATAATTTGCTAGTAATACTCTAATGATTTGAATTTTCATTTTAAGTCATTTACGTAGAAATAAATAAACAAAGTTTTACTGTAATATCCCACCTTTAATGCGTATGACTAATTTAATTATGGTACTCTTTTTTACGTTTAATGTTATTTGATATTAATGTTATGTATATTAATAATTGTATTAATTAATTAAAAATGCAATTTTGATTGATAGGCACAACAAATGTTTTATTTTGACAATTTGGGAGTTGGTATTTGCAATGAGAAGTGTGGTTGTTCTCTTCCATGCCTTGGTGATAGGTTTTGTAATTGTAGAAGAGGAAACATATAGGTTAGTGAGTTGCTTCAGGTGATTATACTAATATTAATAAGCTAAATGATAGTTTTTTGTTTTTACATAACGAATCCAATCAATATCCAACTGGTAAATTGGTATTGCATTCATAAGCCTTTTGTAAATTAAACATCTAGAAAGGAAAAATGACGTATAACAAAACAATCCTCAGGTAGAAGCAACCTCCTTGAAAGATTCGCGCCATGCAAATTCCCTTGCTCTATCTTTATCAACTATCTTGATCACAAAGTTTGGTGGTGCAATGACCAGTCCGTATCAAATCTCTATTATGCATTTATCGACTAAATCAATAGCTTCTTCGAGTGACATGCCATTATGGTAATGTCGGTCCATCATGTTGAGAGAAAAATATAATTCTTAACCAAAAGCTCTCCTATCAACCTTGTTAAGACAACCTGTTGATTATGGAAAGAAACAAAGCCATATCCTTTCGAGCGACTGGTTTTGTGATCCCACATAATCCTTTGCATCTTTGACAATAATGAAGCACAAGAAAATATTGGGAACTTTATCAAGAAGTAAAAAAGAAAAAAAAGAAAACAATGGAAAAGAGAAAGACAAGCTTCTAGTTAACTAGACAGTAATAACAAGAAATATTAAAATACCAAACAAGGGAGCATAAGATACAATGAAGACGAAGAGGGCACTCCACTTTCCAACTTATTTCGGTCTTCTAAATACAAACAAACAAAAATCATCCCTATCCACTAAACACATTGCAAAATTATTTACATTACTAGGTACTTCCACATGAGATACAGACATTATAAGATACATATTGATTTCTTAACGCTACAAAAGGAGGGGTGGATGGCTGCTGGAATTAGGATATGGAGAAAAGAACTTTTCTAAGGTAAATAAAAAAATCATTCATTAAAGCAAATATCAAATTCTACACAAGGAAATTACAGAACAATGCCTCTGTTTGTTGGAAAAATGAGAAGATCAAACATTCACTTTTCTTGGAGAGTCTATATGAACTAAACCGCTACAATTTCCTTCAATCACATAGTGAACCTGCAAAAGAGATATGGCCAGACATTTAACCCATCAAGATTTCTGAAGCTACAACCATAATGTGATTAAATGAAGGCAACATTGTATCACACCATCTTTGGAAGATTAAGGAGATGCCCAGATAAAAGATATATAGACCTCTAAAGTAAATTATCATTATCAAGAATAACTTGAAACCAAAAGATACATCCCTCATCTGCCTGTTTAACCCTTTCAATTTGTCATTTCCTACTTTATATAGGTCCATACATCGATACTCGTCAATCTTGTTCTTCTCCTCCAATACATTAATTTCAGAATACTTCTTCCTTGGAGGCAAGGGAATGTTTGGGAAGATATTAAGTCATGGCCTTGCATGTATGATCATGCATGTAAGTCACGGTTGTGACTTAATTGGCACGATTGTGACTTAACTTGCATGGTCAGTGCAAGCAAATCACGATCGTGACTTAACTTGCATGACTGTGTAAGTGCAAGTGCAAGATGAGATACCTCTCAAAAGCTTCAAGATGGTGTAATTTTGTATTGGTAATCTTGTATTAGTTTTGGATCAATAGCTATGACTGCAAAGAGAGGCAGTATTTGGGAACACCATAAAGATTCCATGGAATTGATCAAACAAACTTAGGAAGAATGAAGAAGAATGGCAGTTTTTGTGAAAGTTAAGACATGATTATATAAAGTGAGTTTGTGGAGACAACAAATGATATTGAAAAGAAAAAGAAAAAAGCTACACTATATTATCAATTCAAGAGATTACAATTGAACTTCATAAAGAATTTAATTCAAGAAAAAAACCTTTGTACAGTTTAGCCAAATACACTCTGAAGCTTTAGAAGCTACCCTTGGCAAAGTAAACATTCATGTCACAAGAAGAATGTTACTTGATTATGATATAGAGAAAATCCACATGGAGAGACTATTTTTCTCAATCACAGCCTTGAGAAGACCAAGAAATTTATAATATCAACTTTCACATTATCGCACCGTTTCAAACATATATCTCTTAATCTCCTACAATTTACAGTTTTCCGCCGCCTAAGTCATCCCTTTTATTGTCACATTTAGGCAACCCTCCAGGTCCAATTGCATCAATCCAGGGCATTTTTTTGAAATCACTGCCAATGCTTCATCGTTCATTCCTGGTCCCTTTTCTTGCAATATCTCAAATCTAGGAATTTCAAAGTTTAAATCAATATTCTTTATCCCCAGACATCTGTTCATCTCCAAATGCATGATTTCTTTTCATTTTCTTATAAATTCTCTAATCCCTTTTTCTATGATAGAATGACAGAAGGCAGTATCAAAGAATGTATTCATCACTTAAGTTGTTTAGCTCAATAATGGACTCGGCTTTGAGGAAATTAGCTCAATAATGGACTCGTCTATAAAAGCCACACACTTTGATGTAGTTGAGATTCATGAATCTAAGTATTACAAGGTATAAAAAGGGGACAAAGAAAGACGAGACAGTGAGAGGGGTTCCAATTGGTAATAATCTTCCAAAAGTTTGAAGATCTATCACTAAAAGTGAAGGAATCTGGGCTTCTTTAGTGTTGAAAAAAAAGAGAATGTCCGAAAATTTTTGATTTTGTGATAATGAATATGAAGATATGGAAGACGTTGACTGCAGTTGGCTTAACTCATAAGCCACAAATTTTGAAAGATAAGCGGAGTTTGTAAAATTAAGTAGAAATAATAACATTTTTTCGATTGGACATAATTAGATAGAGTAAGGTTAGACGGAAGATCCCATTCCATAATTGAGGTGCTCTCAATTCACGTTATTTTTATAAAACTACAAAAAGAAGTCAAACGGTAAACGACGAAACCTGAAATGCCTTTCATAATAGTTATTAGATTTTGGTATTTAATTTTTTTATATATATAGCATTAGGATACAGAAGATTAAGTTGAGCCATTGACAAGATGGTTCGCTTATTTGACATAATCTCCCGAAGCATACATGCACATAGATGCAGAGAAGTTTTCCCGCAGGCCTCAAAGTGTCGAGAGGATATTGGTCATGCCACTGCGAGGTTTGCATAAAGCGTTCAATGGGTGAGCCTTAGGCATTGTGAGCCCTGTTCCCTCGACCATGCTAATCATCTCTTTGCTAATCCTTTCCCACTCATAACAATGAATCAATGAACCTAGTGTAAGACCTATCACTCGCTTGGCTAGACCAGAACCAGGACAAGCTCTTCTTCCTGCACCAAATGGCAGCAATTTGTGCCCTTCATCTTCTCCGCCTTCAAATCTTTCAGGCATGAATTTCTCTGGTTCTGGCCATTGCTTGGGATCTCTGTTCATGCTCCAAGTATTCACCAGCAACATTGTTCCTTGGGGCACAAAGAACCCACCAACAGTACAATCCGCAGTCGACTCATGTGGCAATAGAAGTGGTGCAGGTGGAAAGAGTCGAAAGGTTTCGGTGATGACGTTCTGCAGGTAACTTAACTTCGGTAAGTCCGTTTCATCTAACAGACGGTTCTGTCCAACAACAGAATCTATCTCTGCATAGGCTTTTCGTAAAGTTTCAGGATTGTTCAGGAGAAGTGACATTGCCCACTCCATTGTAGCTATCGAAGTTTGGGTTCCAGCAGTCAACGTAGTCTGTACATAATAACACCGTATGCCTTAGCCGATTTGTTAACAAGTGTTCAGTTCAGAATTTTCTTTTTAATACTTACCAACATAACACCTTTGATGGTTTGATCCGTGTAGAATTCGGGTTCTGTCTCTTTCAAAGACAACATGACATCAACCAATGTCAGCAATCTTTGTTGCTTGGTATCCAATTGGACATTCTTTGTTCTCCTGAGCTCTTCAATGAGGTTCTGTAAGAACCCATCGACCTCCTTCATCAATGCCTTCATTCTCTCCTCAACCCCTCCATAATCCACCCATTGAAGCACTGCCAAGTAATCGTTAATATTAGCGCTCCCACGAAGCTTCTCCATTTCTCTTGTGATAGATTGAAACTCTCTTTTATCCTTATGGTCGGCTTCCTTTCCGTAGTAACGCTTCCCAGCAGTAGTTCTCATGACAATATTAAACGCAACCTCCGTCAACTTTGCTGACATGTCAACAACCTTACTTGTCCCATTTATCGAGCAGTCCCCTAATAATTGCTTCAGCAACAATCGTACCTCTTCCATCCGAATCCCAGAGAAAATTCCAAGACGGGTATTAGAGAAGAGCTCTACAGTCGTGAGGCGTCTGAGGTTACGCCAATGGTCACCGTATGGGGAGAAGCCTATAGTCGTGCAGTTGTAATTGAGATGCTTTCCGGCGAGCGTTTGAGGGCGGTTTGCGAAAGTCAAGTCGTGTTTAGTAAAGCATTCCTCAGCTGCCGATGATGAGGAGACCAAGAGCACCTTGCGAGACCCATATCGTAGGAATAAGATGTCACCGTATTTTGCAGAAAGTTCATGCAGAGCTCGATGAACCGGTTGTTTTAACAGGTGAAGATGGCCTATAATGGGACGAGCAGGTGGACTAGGTGGCAGTTTTTTGTGGTTTGCAGTATTTTTCAAAGTAAATCGGAAGGCAAGCAAAACGAGGAAGAATACAAATGACAAGTTGAAGACGTTAGCTACCTCCATTCTCAGCTCTTGCTTCTATGGAGATAATGTTGTAGGAAAACTGAAGGTCTAGGATACTAAAAGTACAAGCCTGACATCGGATTTATGCTTGCAAGTTGCAACTACAGAAGAGAACAAATGTTGATTTTGATAGGCCAAGGGAAAAAGACTCCATCTTTTGTTAGTGAATTTATTAATTTAACAATTATTAATTACGAACTTTTATAAATATAAGGCGAAGAAAATTAAATTTGATCTTCATTGAAATAATAAAAAAACTCAATAAAAGATATGATTTAATGGATTGAAATTTAGCGAAAAAATGAGTCATATTCGATGCAGGCTGATTATGTAATTAGCATATGATGAAAAAGTCCAATAAAATTATTATAAGTAGCTGCTAAGTTTTTATGCTACCTGCTTAAAAAATAAGTTTATATACGTTCAATTGCATTAGAAAAACGCAAAAAGACATTAAGAGCGTAAAGATGTACACATAAAGATATAAACATTTCATAAAGTTAGTCGAAAGTTTAAGTTAGAGTAGTTTGTTAACAACTTGTTCATTGTACAATATTGGATAACAAAACATGTATGTTTCTACATTTTCGTTGATTTTGAGTCCATTATTAAAATATGACTAACATCTTTCTCACGGATGAGGACATGAAAGCAACTTCTCATATTTTACGATGAAATAGACTGTTATCTCTAAAAAGATGGACACTTCACCTTACTCTTCTCTCTTTGCCTAACCAAATCCGTTGCAGAGTGAAACAACTGTGGCCGGAATACTGGTAATGGGGTGGATTGGAAACTACTACAGACAAAACTCAACAACCTGCTTAGCCATAAATAAATCTGCTTCCATATGAGGTCCAAATCAATGCCTTTACTGACAAATTCTTCGTACAGAGGTGTTGGTCTGATTAAGACCACATCACGTACTCGGCCGAAAACTGGGACCCTGAAAAGCTTAATGCCCGAAGAAATACTCAAAGTGGCCACATCAGTCTTGCAGCATTTCTTCGTTGAAGGTATCAGAAGAGGAAACTTGCGATTTTGGAGGAAATTTCTGCTCGGAAGGCTTTTCCTAAAATGTAATAAGAAGATTAAGAAAACCAAAACAGATAAAAGCTTCAACTTGCGTTTCAAAGTTTGCTGACAACATTAAACAAAGTAATGTCCTATCATTGACGCTTTCATTTAAAACTTTACGATAAACTGATAAAACAAACTTTTATTTTCGCATTTTGGTTCTCTCACGCCAAGCTGCCGTTTAGACTTATATCTCAGCATATGATTCGCCTAATAGTATCGGCACATATATATCTTTACTAATTTGAAACTTGAGCAAGAGAAATTTCAGAATTAGATTTTATGTGTGCCACTGCCACATTATTTCATATTCCTTAATATAAATTTATTCATAAATAGTGGAAAAATAATATTAGTTTCCATTAAAATTTTGAAATAACTAATATTTCAATTTTTAACTTTGTACAAGTGAAAAATTAATTAATTAAGATATCCAATTATGGCCTGCACATTAATAATTCATAACTATCTTAATGGTTAGTAATTATCCAATGGTTGGAATATTTCTTTTTAGATTGCACATGAACTAACAAGAATTAGAGCCATTTATTATTGATAACACAATTCTATTTGAGCATAAAAATGAGATTACTTTTTAATTTATTTGAGTTTTGTCACACAAAAAAAAGTTCAACCCTTTTTGATAAAATAGTGTAAAATGAGAAGATGGTGATTCAGTCCTTAATGACGATGGCCTATACGGATTTCATGATGATGTGGAAGTGTAATTAATGACTTGACAATAAAGAGTGAAATCAGAATGAAAGTAGCTTTCATGAAAACGACTTTCCTTTTATTGGTAATAATTTATAAGATATAAGGCATTTTTACTTTTTTAATTTCCCTCTAAGCCATTCTTCCCTTGAACTCAAACAATTATTTAAGTTATAGCGTATAAATAGTCTATTATTTATAACCTGTATAACAATTTATATGGAGTTTTTTTTTTCACAAATACGTTAGTCTTTACCATTAGTCTCGCAAAGTTTGTCTGAATTTCCTCTTTCCTTGTCTACATATATATATATATATATATGAATCCTAACATAGAGGTTTGCATTTGACTATATTATACATACCTAGTATGGATTATAGTTTCCACAACACATCAATATGCAAAACTATTAGCTTCTTAACAAATTACAACCATTGAATATTTACACAACGAATATTACAAAGTTGAAAAGTCGGTGGATCGTTATTGGAGGGTGATCTTTGAGTAAGGTCAGTCCAGTTCCCCTCCCATGTCGATTTCGGCTTCACTAATCCTAACTCAACCATTTAGATAGTAATCTTCAATCAATATCGACTTGTAGTTAGATTAAAAAGTGAATTGTCACATCGTTTATACTGATTGCTTGTGATGAGAAAAGTTTGCATAATTTCCTTATTTGATGTGACCTGCAACTTATGTTTCCATTTAATTTCTGAAAAAACGTCATTGATTTGGATAATAAATCATCCACGTATGGTCCCCGAGAGAAAACAAAGGAAAAATGTCTCCAGAACAGTACTTAAATTACTTGTGGTTTTAATTATTTTATAGAAGAAACGTTGGCGTGAAATAGAAACCAAACTACATGAGCGGATATACCTAAATGTTCCTTATTTCTTCACAACAACAAGTGGCAATTATGATCTGCCTAGCAAAGTAAAGTCTTTCAAATAAAATCTTTGCTTAATCATGTGCTTTAAAATACACTAATCATAGACTAGCAACGTTTTTACACTTGGCCTCCACGACATGTTTAGGCATGGTTATTCTTAACGTGGAAATAGAGGTAGCACTTAGAATATATAATATTATTGATGTTATTTTAAAAACCGGGACTTGCATATAAATATTTTTAGGATTTCTAATAAAAGAAAACATAATATAAATACAAAAGTTAAATAGCATGGGAAAACACTTTAAAGATACAACCATTTCAATAGAACTTATTTAGTATGGATTCTAGCATTAGAAAGGACGGGACCATATAATCATTTTTGTAATATAATCATATTTGTTTGGTAGTTGTTGTACATTAGGAAGGTTTGGAGGGCTTGTTGGAAGCTTTTTTTCTTTTGTCTTTATCAAAATGAGCTTGGAAAGGAAAACAGAAATTTTGATGTGTGATGTTTTAAGTATTTGTCCCTTAACATGAGCAATATTTAAGTAGGATGGCAACCTTCCTCCAAATAGGCAAAACTTTATTTAATTATATGTAGATTAAAATTATAAAAATTAGGGTCACACCATTAATTAGATAGAAAAATGTCAAAATATAAATTTTAAGATACAACTCAATAAATATGTTTAAACTTTTTGGATATATTCAAATTTAATTGAACTTAAAAGCTCGATTTTGAGTTTTTCAAATTCGGTTTTTGGTTGGAAGTAAAACTTAGGGGAATTTAATTACTTCCTCAAGACAATCATGTATGTTCAAAGAAAAATATTTATTAGAATATATGATACACTAAAAAGTCAAGTCAACGTATTCCGTACATAAAGTTCTTTACTTTTTGGAAGTTTTGAGAGGATTATAATGTATGTAACTTTTTCTTTATATTCTTATAAAGAAGTTATTTTTCATGATTTGAACCTGTGATCATAAAAAAAGTAACTTTTTCAGTTGCTCGAAAGTTTACCCTCAAAAGTTAATGTACTCAGTACATAAGATTGTCTACTTTAAAGGGATCTAGAGAAGGTCATGTTTGTTTTTGTTATTTGAATATGTAACTTTATAGTTTTAGAAACAACTTTAAGGCTTACTCTCTAAACAACTTTATCAGAAAATGACACGATAAGATATGTTATTTCATCTGCCAGGCGATTGGCATAATTTGAGAAATGTACCGACAAGGGTATACAAATAGTAAATTGATAATAATTAAGTTTTGGACAGTTCTGCAGTCCGAGGCAGGGTTGAGAGGGATTTCTAGCCAACTCATCCGTAATCGTATTAGGTTCAATCCAAATGGAATTGTCAAATTGTCTAGCATAATGCTTATGGTTGTCTTGTGGTGATTGTCGACATAGCTTGGCTGTTGTGTTGTGACGTACGTATATTTCGAAACTAAGGTATCTTATTAGCACACAGGCAACTCGTTAAGACAAAACCAGAAATGACTTTAGTTACTAGATTTTGGTTTTTATTTAATCTCCTGAAGGATACACGCATAAAAAAATACAAAGAAATTACTCTACACTCTAACACGCCTCAGAGTGTGGAAAGGATATTGATCATGCCATTGCGAGGCCTGCAGACAGCCTCCAGTGGGTAAGCCATAGGCATAGTAAGCCCTGTTCCTTCTACCATATTGATCTTCTCTTTGCTTACCCTTTCCCACTCATAACACTGAATCAATGCACCTAGTGTAAGCCCTACTACTCGCTTGGCTAGACCAGACCCAGGACAAGCTCTTCTTCCTGCACCAAATGGCAGCAATTTGTACCCTTCACCTTCTCCTCCTTCAAATCTTTCAGGCATGAACTTCTCTGGTTCCGGCCATTGCTTGGGATCTCGGTTCATGCTCCAAGTATTTACCAACAACATAGTTCCTTGGGGCACAAAGAAGCCACCAACAGTACAATCTGCAGATGACTGATGTGGCAATAGAAGCGGTACAGGTGGGAATAGTCGTAAAGTTTCAGTAATTATGTTCTGCAGGTAACTTAACTTCGGTAAATCTGTTTCATCCAACAGGCGGTTCTGTCCAACAACAGAATCTATCTCTGCGTAGGCTTTTTGTAAAGCCTCTGGATTGTTCAGGAGAAGTGACATTGCCCACTCCATTGTAGCTATGGAAGTTTGAGTTCCAGCAGTCAACGTTGACTATACATACAAAACAATATCGTATTCCTTAATCGGAGTTGCTAACAAGGGTAATGAAATTAAGTGAATTGAGTTTGTAATATTTACCAGCATAACACCTTTGATGGTTTGATCGGTATAAAACTCGGGTTCTGTCTCTTTCAAAGACAGCATGAGATCAATCAAAGTCAGAAATCTTTGTTGCTTGGTAGCAGATGAGACATTCCTTGCTCTCCTGTGCTCTTCAACGAGGTCCTGTAAGAACCTGTCGAACTCCTTCATCAATGCCTTCATTCTTTCCTCAACCCCTCCATAATCTACCCATCGAAGCAGTGCCAAGTAATCGTTAATATTGGAGCTCCCTCGAAGCTCCTCCATTTCTCTTGTTATAGATTGAAACTCTTTTGCCTCTTCGTGGTTAGCTTCCTTTCCATAGTAACGCTTCCCAGCAATCGTCCTCATGACAATATTGAACGCAAGCTCCGTCAACGTTGCTGTCACATCAACGACCTTACTTACCCCCTTCATCGGGCAGTCCCCAAGTAATTGCTTCAGCAACAACCTTATCTCCTCTGCTCGAATTCCAGAGAACATGCCAAGACGATTAGTAGAGAAGAGCTCTATAGTCGTGAGGCGTCGGAGGTTACGCCAATGATCACCGTATGAGGAGACACCCATAGTCGTGCAGTTATAATTGAGATGCTTTCCGGCGAGTGTTTGAGGGCGGTTAGCAAAAATCACGTCATGTTTGGTAAAGCACTCCTCAGCTGCCGTAGATGAGGACACCAGGAGCACCTTACGAGACCCATATCGTAGAAATAGGATGTCACCGTATTTTGTAGAAAGTTCATGCAGAGCTCGGTGAACAGGTCGTTTTAAAAGGTGCAGATGACCTATAATGGGACGAGCCGGTGGGCTAGGTGGCAGTTTTTTAGGGTTTGCAAGTTTTTTCGAATTAATCGTGAAGAAAAGCAAAACGAAGAAGAATATGAATGCCAAGTTGAAGACATGAGCTATCTCCATGTTCAGATCAATTGTTTCTTGCTTCTATTGATAACGTTGCAGGAAAACTAAGTAACTACTTAAAAACACAGGCATGGCATCGTCTTTTATGCTTGCAACTGCAGAAGACAACAAATGTTTACGTAGATATATTCGAGAAAAGAGACTCTTTCTTTCTCACTGAAGAAGACACGAATGGGACGTCTTTTATTTTATGATGAAATAGACTGTTAATCTGAAAAAAGATCGACACAGAATTGGATCCTAGCACGAACAAATTCAACAACCTGCTTAGCGACAGACAGATCTGCTTCGATATGAGGTCCAAATCACTGCCCTTATTGACAACTTCTACGTGCAGGGGGGTTGATCTTAAGACCTCTGATGGAGACCGTGTCATGTACTCAGCCGACAAGTGGGGACCCTGAAAAGCTTAATGTCGGAAGACATACTCAAAATGGCCACATCAGTCTTCGATTTTCTTCGTTGAAGACACGAGGAAACATTGAGGTTTTCGACGAATTCTCTCTTTCGTAAGGCTTTGCCAAAAATGTATAAGAAGATTAAGAAAACCAAAACCAATAACACTTCGATACGTACAAGCAGACATGAATTCGTAAGGATTATAAATTTATAACTTGCGTCTCCACTGCAGATATGTTTAATCGAATAAAAAATGAAATAAACTAATTTTCCAATGTTGATTATTTATTAAAAAATTTAAACTATAGTTTATTTTCACTTCCATTTATTTGGTATTTAGCTTCTTTATTAAACGATCCCCTACGAAAACGGTTTTGGATTGGACTTCTCTGTTTTTTCAGGTGCATGAAGACAATCACATCAGAGTTCAGACTGATTTTTTTTTTTTGGGTGAAATCAGACTGACTATTTTAAACCATATCGATTATCTCCAGTAACTCGTTAATTAATCCGGCTTATGTTCTTGTTTTTGTTCTTCTTAGATGTTATATTCTAGTTTCCATCTCCTTTATACCTCGACTTACTTTTTTGATGTCTCTGAAAAGATCAACAAGCATCTTTTTGTTAAATCTTATTAAAACGGTTCGGCAAACATTGTCGTATTTGTAAACGAAGAACTACTAATCCACCTTTTAGGGCTATGCTTATCTCTGTGCAGATGGCAAAAAGATGAAATGCATTGCCTTACACGTCGATCGGTTGGCATCTGTTGTCGTCCACGAAAATGTTTATGATATAACTTAAAAATTCAACATTTGTCAGTTTACTTATATTTTCAATACCACATTAGCATATAGTACAAATAAGTGAGATCCATAAGATTTTTGGTAGAGGCCTTTATGTTTTCATTCGTATATTAACATTTGACTTTATATACTCCCCATTTATTTTAAATTATTAATATTTCAAAATTATCTCAATAATTTATAAATATCCAGTCCTTTTACATAATTTCTTTTCTAGTGTGTTTGCATTTGACAACTTCTAAAACTAATTAAAACAACGGACTGTTTTCTTAATAGAAATTAACACGTGTTTATTTATTATTAATTTTGATTACTCCATTTTATTCATTAACAATATTATTGTGGTAATCGCCTGACTCTGGGCAAAGGCAAGAAAGACACTTGCCCAAGACCCACTCTTAACTTGTCTCTATTTTATCTCATTTGTTTTTTATAAGGGTCTACTTTTTACACTCATAAAGAACAAAAATAGACAAAATAAGGGCATTTTTTTAAACTTTGCCCAGGGGTTATAAAATGTTAGTAACTACCCTGGTAGTAATTTATATAAAAAAAAGATATGTAAATACGATTTAGATATACAAATCCATTTGATCCATTAAGATTTTTTCAATTTTTCTATGTTAAAGTAGTCATCTTATCATCAAAATCTTAACAATTCTTTCGTATTAACCAATAACAAGGTGCAATGCGCTAAGGTGCGTTTTACCTTAAAGATTTGATTAAATTTGATTTGTTCAGTTAACTTTTGATGTATTGGAACCAATTAATTTTAATTGATCGGATTTATATCAAATCCAATCAAATGGACTATATTGTCCATCTCAGTCAACTGAACATTTCTGCCTAGATTCCGGATAGTTGAGGGTAGTGACAAGGCCTATTCCATGTGGATCGATGAGGTCTCTGTTGGCTTAGATCTCATATTGGTATAAAGAGAGAACATAATAGCCTCCATTAAGGCTATATAAGGAGGCATACATTTAAGATTTGATATATCCCAAAATCACCTTTCCTATAACCTTGTGTATTAATTCTTAGTGTGGATTATGAGATCTTCCTCTTATAATATTTGTTTTTTATAGTGGAAAGTTTTCTCTTCTTACCCGTAGTTTTTTCCCATATTCGTTAAGAGGTTTTACCATCTTAAATCTTGTGTGTCCCTTGTTATCTCAATTTCTTTTATTGGTGTGCTTGCTTTATTCGGGTGGAATCCATCTCCTATCAGTGATATCAGAGCCCAAGGGTTGCTCAAGTATGCTCTGTGATTGCAGCATAGTCTGATCTTTCACATCAAAAAGTGAGTTTTTTCTTTGGTGTTCTTGTGGGTTAAGGGTAGATCTATTTTCAGGTTCTTGTTGTCATTTTTTGGGGTATTTTTCACTAGTATTGGAGGTGATTAAGTGCATGTCTAAGAAAAGCTCTACCTAAGGAGACTGGGTTTTAAGTGGGACCATTTGTGACCCCTCTAACCTTTCTAGGCAACTTTCTTAGTGTACTACAGTCTTATTACATGCTAAATGGAGGTAACTCGAGGCGATTTCCCTTTTTTAACGTGAGAGAGTGAGATTCAATTCTTGTGATAGAAGCAATGTTGATCAAATTTGATATTACAAAGTTTGATGAGACAAAGTTCTCATTATGGAATTTGAAGATCAAGGTAGTATTAGTAAAGGATAACTGCTTGGAGGCTATCAGTGCTAGGCCAGTGAATTTCACAGATGACGTCAAATGGAAACAAATAAATGCCTTGGCCATGTCAGATTTGCATCTTGGTCTATCGGATGATATCTTGCAAGGTGTAGAGCAAAAGAAAACAGTCAAGGAGATATGAGATCATCTCACAAAGTTATATGAAGCTAAGTCTCTTCACAACAAAATTTTTTTAAAGAGGAGACTTTACACACTCCGAATGTCTGAATCTACTTCAGTAACAAAGTATATCAATACTCTAACCTCTCTATTCTCTCAATTTTCAAAGTTGGGACATAATGTAAATCCAACTGAACGTGTGGAGATTCTACTTCAAAGTCTTCCAGATTCATATAACCAACTCATCATTAATTTAACTAGTAATATCCTCATAAATACTTTGGTGTTTGATGATGTTGCTACTTCGATTCTTGAAGAAGAAAGTAAACACATCAACAAGGAAGAAAGGCTGACAAGTTTACATCAAATGGAAGCCTTATCGATGACGAGAGGATGGTCAATGGAGCGTGATTCCACTGGGAGCTGCAAACAAGGAAGGTCGAAATCCAGAAGTAAGAAAAATCTCAAGTGTTACAATTATGGCAAGAGACGACACTTTAAAAGTGAATATCGATTCAGGAAAGGTGGAGACAAGGCCTTTAAAGCATCAACTTCTCAAGGATGTGTTGCCAATGAAGAAATCTTATATAATGAAGTAGCAACGATGTTCAAGGACAGAGTAGAGCTCACTGATGCTTGGATAATAGATTTAGGAGCAACGTGGCATATGACTCCTAGTAGAGATTGGTTTCACACTTATAAATCTATCTCTGTAGGATCTATGTACATGAGAAATAACCATGCCTTGGAGATTGCTAGGATTGGCACCATCAAGTTGAAGATGTATGATGGTATAGTTCACACTATTCAAAATGTGCGACATGTGAAGGG
>JAOQML010129305.1:0-17634 GCA_027568935.1 Erythroxylum urbanii | reverse complement strand
CCGTTATCTTAGGTTATGTGTCGGAATGACCTACGGGCGTCCCGATGCGTATCCTAGGGTAATGGGGTGTTACAGTAAAAGACCATTAGAGTCTTTAAGCCTGCACCAAATCATGAAAGAGTTAGAAGAGATAATTTCAACTTTTAGGTGATCAAGCCAGCCTAAAACAAGGCCCCCTGATCTAGAAGTCGAAGAGGCAACAATATGAAGATTAAAAAAACCATGTCTTTCAAATTTTTTCAACTTTAGGATTGTCATTCCTAGTTTTAGAAATGAAAATAACCGAAGGATGGTGGGAAATAATATGTCGTCTCAAATTTCGAGTAGTTGGGGGATTTCCCATACCCAAATCATGCACTTCATTGGGACACTGAGGCCCATTGTAGGCTAGGGGCCGGCTGCCTAATCATCATTCTGAGTGTGGATTTCTGAGCTAACTGCACTGACTTCCTGATTTTCCTTACTAAAGTTCTTTTTCTGAGCCTTTGAAATGCTGCTATAGGGGTTGTATGCTGTAGCAATGTTCCCTTTTTTCCTTGCTAGGTTCTTTAACTTTCTTTTATCATTTCTTGGGGCCTTGTATGGGTCATATAGAACTAAAGTTGTTTCTGTAGAAGTATTGGGAGGACAATCTTAGAAAAGAGTTTCATACCATATTTATGGGGCTTGTCTCCGGACATGAACTTTCCCAAAATGTTGTTGAGTCATTCTTATGACTTTTTAGTTTCCTTCTTCATAATACGTTCACAAAATAAATAAATAAAACCATCCTCCAAATTTTGTTTCCAACACTTAAAATGGTAGTTATCCTTCCTCCAATTGTCCTTTACTTCCTACGAGACCAGTATATATGAATTTGAAAACCTATTAAGTTTCGTGATCTTGTATGTGGTAATTAGGATTCCTTTTTAATATGGTATATAACTCGATTTGCATTTAAATAATTTGATGATAAAATGAAGTTTTTATTCTTGTTACCGTATAACATTAATTTAAGAAAGACAGTTAACAACAAAAATAAAAATGAAATCCTCTTTTTATACTCATTCTCTCCTATTATATATTACATTCTTCTTTTTTTTTAAGTTTTACTAACTTAAACATCAAAAGTCAAACGAAAATTTTGCATATTTATTTTTGCAGGAGATTCTATATTAAACCCTCACATTAGGCCTAATCACAAAGATTAGCCTAAACTCAAACCCATAATACTCGAATCTTCTAGAATAACATCATATCATTCAATATCTTTTGACTCACCATCAAGTTTAAAAACTACTTATTAAAGTCTCAAACACATATTTTTTTATAATTTAATTTTATATTATATTTTTTAGCGTTTCAAAGTATTCCCATAAGTTTATTAAGTGATCTCCTTCTATTGTATATTATTTTGAAAATCATATTGTCCATATAGACATCCATATTTATGTTGATCTTCTTGTGAAACATAAGAGTTAATTCACTTCCCCCTACACTGCTTATTATTGTTTTTACACAAAAATTCTATTTTTGTATTTCATTACTTGACCTTGGGTTTTACATTAAGCTTGTATGTTATTATATGTGTTCAATTTGAAGTTGAGCAAATGAATATTTCCTTTTCTTTTAAGAATTCCATAAGTCAAATATGTTTCTCTTGATTTATGTCCATCCTTATTTGTAAGACTCTACTGCAATTCACAGCTCTCACTTTAATTTTTTGAATTTCTTCGATTACTTTAGCCATGTTTTCATTCTTTATAACTTTAGGGTCCATTTCTTTAATAATCATTTATCATATTTGACTTTTTTCTTTATGGAAATAACATCACACTGTTTTGAAATTTCATAATCCCCAAGATTTTCCTTATTCCTTTCTCAATAAGAAATTCAATAAGCAGTTGATATGGTGTTAAGATAACTCTTATTGATAAAGGTTTATAAAAAAAGAGACAGCATTATATATGGCAGGTCTAGTTATAATATGGAATTTTATCATTTTGGTAGACTGTATAAGGATTCCATTTAATTATAATAAGAAGATTAATTTCTTTGAAAGCCTTATAGAAAAGAATGTTAGAAGAGTTACCATTATCCACTAAAATTCACTTTATTTTAAAGTTTATTATGTTTACCTTAATAACCATGATGTCTTTATAAGGATTACATTAGCTTGCTCCTCTTCCTTATCAAATACTATTTGCCTCCCTATATGTTGTCTTTAATCTTAACGTCTGTTATGGTGTTGACTTGGTTATATTAGGTTAACTTCTTTAATTAAGACATGTTACAATTGCTATCTCTACTAACAATCATGTTTATGACCTATGTGGTCTTTCATGCTCCCTTTCTAGGTCTAGACTTCCTAATGTTTGCCCAATCAACTAGTTGGTTCTAAATAATGAAGGCCTTTATATAAAAACTTCTTTGTCCCTTTTGATGAATTGTTTTAGATGTTTCCAATTTAAAAGTTCTCCAATACTGTAATATCATTAATATCTATATTAATTTTCTATTAATCATCAACTTAGTGCCATCAGTCCAGGAGGGCTTGTTAGATCCTATTCCATAATAAATTCAAGATGTGATTTAGAGATGTGTTCAACACATACAACTTGATCTATGTTCTTTCTTTAGATCTACGCTCTTTCTTTAGATGTTCGATAACACTGCTCTATCTAACAGGTTTGTTATATTTCTTTCCTTTATATGCAATGCCTATTACTCTGTACATCCATATTATCATTTATGTTTTAAAGACCTGTTTAGATCTTCTATAGTTAATTTAGCCTCTTTAAATTTGATGTATCTTTGTGCTCTTTCATGAATCTCTTTGAAGATATAAGTTACGTCTATACATAAAGACTTTCATAAAGTTAGTTCTCTTCATCATTTTCTTAAACATAATAGCGCAATTAAGGTGTTAAGTTGGGTATTTATATGACTTCAAGATTAAATTACCTCGTGTAGTCTCTAAGGGTCTTGCTTCACTTTTACATTACTTTAAACAATATTATTAAGTCATGAGTTTTGCCTCAATTGTCATTAAAAATAAGTCTTGAACATTGTCTTATTTCTTAAAGCATACTATTGAGCTTGTAGGGAGTGTTTGGTACCAATCTCTTACTAGTTCTATCAAAGTAGACAAAAAAGAACGATACCTAATTGTGTTTTTTTGCCCTATGTAAATCCATATTGTTCTTGAATTATACGGTATGATCATAAGGATCTATCATTTATAAGGCTTCAATGGTGGCAACTTGAAATTGTAAAGGTTTTAGCATTATTTTTCTAGTGAAAGCGCTATCAAAGTCAAAGCAAGTATACTCTTAATCTTACTTTTATGGCACATCGAGTTTCATTGGTATGCAGTTGTATGTTATCGGTAGGCTAGAACACTATTTTAATTTTCAAATCTTTCCCATCGTATGGTAGGTTTCATCTTATACTAGTTTAACCAACAACATGCTATGAGGCAATTCAAACTTGACTATATAAGTCTATATAAGTTTGGGTCTAGACTAGAGAGCTATAGTTAAGGTCAATAATGGTTAATGTATACTCTTGAGCATTGTTTAAAGACTTACATAATCAATGTTAAAAAGTAGTTGTGTAGGTCGGTGAGGCAAGTGTGTTGGTTCCATATTCGTTAAAAGAAAAAGATGTGGATCAATGATCATCAATCATACAATTTTCAAGATTAACCAATCACTGCCTCATAATGGACACAAAATGATATGAATTGAATTCGGAGGATTTGAGTATTGTGTGTTTGGGTTTAGGCTCAAGTCCTTATAGATAGGCCTGAGGTGAGTATATAGGACAAAATTTGAGCTTAACTTATAAGCTTCTTGTAGTAAACTTGCATATGCTTATCCTAACTATTACAGGGAATACGATGGAGAAATTTTAATGAAGCATATGGTAAGTTGATATAACATTCCTTTAATCATTATGATGAATAATGGTCTTTATTTCATTTGCTCATATTTAAAGAAATTTTATTATTCTTATGATGTTAAACAAAATTTTAAATCCGTTGTGGATTCAAAGGCTAACGACCTAACACAAATCACTAACATAAACATTTTATAAGGTCTAAAAGCAAGAGTAAATAAAGTAAAGTTTGTCAGGGTATATGAACTACAAAGTATTATTTAAAGTTGTCAAACAACTCCAGGGATAACCATAAGAGAAATGCCTTTCAAGTTAGCATATAGAGTAGAAGATTTAGTCATAATTGAGTTAAGAATCTCATCATCATATGTTAAAAGCTTCAAACCTGATGATAATGAATCATTAATGAGAACAAAGTTTGACCTAATAGAAGAAGATAAGATACAAAAACTAAGAATCTCATATATTAATAGTATATTAACATCTTTAACTAAAAAAAGAGTTAGACAACAAAAAATTAATAAAGGACACTTTATCTTGAGAAGGGTTGGTATGACTAGCAAACAGAAAACTAAAAATAAACTTGCTCTAAACTAGAAATGCCTATATCATGAGAGATATCATCAGACTTGGCATATAAAGATATAAAATAGAATATCATTATACTTTCAAGGTATTTATCGTGCATTTTACTTTTAGATATAATACGAAATTGGTTTAATAGAAAACCTAAAAACTTTAATGCATTGTAATTATAAATGATGGAATCTTTGGCTAATTATAAATGCCAAAAACCTCCAAAATAGATATTACATAAAATGTCATACTAAGCTACTTACAAAACAAATTGCTAAATGCTTCATAAAATGACATACTGAAGACCTCAAAAAATGATAAGCTAAATGCCTAGTAAAATGATAAACTAAGTTTTTGAAAAATGATAGATTAAACATATAGCAAAATAATAGACTAAACACCTTGCAAAACAACAAACCAATGTATTACAAACTATTAAACTAGATTTCATGTAAAATTATGAAGTGAACATCTAGTGAAAAAATAAAATAGTCAACAAATAATATAACAAATCAAACATTTCACACAAATGACAAACCTAGATATCTTATGGAAATTATTCTAATTAGCATATTGAGTTGTATTCCAAATATCACATAACTAATAGACTTAATATCATGTAAAACAAATGATAAATTAACAAAGAAAACAAACCAACAAAATGATAAACACAAGAGTTACCCAAAACATCTAAGCAATTAACCAAGCTAGAGTATCAACTCTAGGCATTTTTATGAGATCCAAACAACTTTAAGGCAACAAATTTTGAATCATAGGAACGAAAAATTTCATGCATTGATTATTTTATGACAAGTCTGGGAATCAAAACTAAAAGAAAAGCATAAAACAGAAAATGGGTAGCATATCTGAATAAAAAGTTTTTTTTTCATTTATCATAGGCATCATCTTGCTAAAGTATATATGCACATATGCTTTAACAAAATATACAAAATACAAGAATCTACGTCATTACTCAATAATCCTAAAGACAAATTCATCCCTATCACTCCCCATATTGCTTTTGTTGCTACCTATAGTCGATTTGTCCTCGTTCAATAGGTTTACAAAAATAATTTTTTCACCTCAAACTTAGGTTCATTGGAAAAAGACTTGAAAATATTCACAATTGACAACAAATCAATCATTACATCCTCATTTCTACTTTCAATCAAATCCTTACAATCCTAAAAACCCATCTGAGAGAGTGTGCCACATTATCATAGTTTCAAACCTCAAAAGTCTTGATTTTAAGGAAAGCATAAAAAACATCCAACTTGAAATATTCTTTCTTATATAGTAAACCTCCAATTGTTACAAGACTTTGTCTAAAAAATCATTATCCACTTTTAAAACTTTGATTTGAGTGTGGAGATAATAAAAAACTATGAACTTTTGATTTTATTGAACTATTATTTATCCTTATCTTCAAATTAGAGATTTTAATAAATTCTTTATTAACATCTTTTTAGGGTTAATTTTAGGAGAGATAGAGTTTCTCAATTTGTAAGTTTACATACTTGCTACAAATTAACAATTTCACTTATTATCTATAAAATAAGAACGTTAAACTTGAATTGAATGATCTATATAACGCTCTAAGGTATGACAAGTCATTTCCTACTCAACATCACTAAATTGAGGTGGTTCTCATTATTTAGAAGCATGATCTAACCTAAGAATAGTGATACCACAATGATAGACTCAAACATAAAATCTCCAACCTTGATAGACCTTCAAGGATAATGATCTCATCAGTCATAGGAACTTTTCCCTTATCATGTCAAGGAGTTACAACCATATTCTACAGAGGTCCCATGACATCAAGCTTAATGTGAATTACACTTTGGTGCCAAAGTAAAAGATCCAGCAAACATGTTATCTTTTCTTGTTTGGAACTTTCTTAGGTTGATTTAGACTTGTATGACTTCTGTCATGATTTTAATCACATTTTCTCTTCTTTTTCAACTCAATAAATCTGCATATGGAGGCAAGTTATTACGTCCTTAAAACTACGTGAGCTAAACCTATATTTATAGTAAGAAAGCTTGTGATTAGTATATAAACATTACAGATCAATAAAAGAGAGAAGAAAATAAATTACTCTATTCATCAAAAACTCCAGCCTCTTACAACTCTTTGATGATGTATCCCTAAGAAATAGACTTACCTCACTTGAACTAGGTCTTTGTTTGAGTAGAAAACATATTGTTATATTTATCCTTATCGTTAAGTTTAGGATATCTCGACACAGGCTTGAAACCTTATTGATATAAGCTGATTTGATACTTAAAATGATTTATATTTTGTTTTAGGTCTTATTTCAACCCCTCAAAGGAAAGCAAATTAATTTGAAGAAGATTTGATTGAATTTGGAGCAAATTTGGTAACCTTAAAGGACTGAGAATATAATGGAACACAATGATGTGTTATTTCTCATGTTCAAGTTTTCCTATTTTATTTTTCAAGGTTATTTTAACCTAGGTAATATATCACTAACATGCTTTTGTATTCAAATCATGTTCGAAGTAAGAGCATTATGTTTCTTTAAGTACCGATAATATGCCCAAAGATGATGTTCATTCTCGTCCTGATAGTGATTCTTAAGTAAAATTTTTAGAAAATCAAGTGAAGCAACATGGTGCCTAACATTATTTTGTGTTAGGGTTGGATTGGGCCAAAAAATTTTTTTACATGTTTAAAAGAGAGGTGGTTGAAAACAATAGGGCAGCTAGAAAAAAGAGACTTTTTAGAGGTTGAAGAGAGTTTTCAAGAGAGAGAAAAGCAATTAGGAACTAGGAAAAGTTTCTGTAATTAACAAAAAAATGGAAATAAAATAAGAAGATCAATCAAGATTCATTAAGGAATTTCAAAAGAACAAAATATGAGAACTTTATTTTCTTTTTTGTGTTCTTTATTATTGATTGTTGGTTTTCATTGTTTTACTTTGAACTAATTGGAATATAGATTTAGCTATAATGGACCTAGAATTTATGTTTGAATTGATTTTTTTTAGTTTAAAAAAATTCTAGTTACTTGATATTTGTTCATGTTTTTATATTTTGTTGGATCAAAGTAATGAATGTAGGAAATTCAATATTTGGATTTATATATAGGATTAAAGTAGTGAATGTAAAAGGTCTTATATATAACATAAATCATATTACAAATAATAGGGGTTGAATGAATCCTAACTATTAAGATCTATAATCTTTTTGAATTAGGATTAAAACTATCAGGGCAATCCACAAATGGAATTAATGCATCCTTTGGGAGTTTTTATACGAGAGAACTTTCGACTAAAAATACTTAATAATAAGGACCATATATATCATAAACATAAGCATACAATTATAATTTTATGATTCTTACTAGTCCAAAAATCTAAAGTTGATTATAAAATTGAGATAAATATAAGCATACTAAAGTTTTAGGGGATTCTTATATAAATATCGTTATTAAATTGGTTATTTATTATTAGTATTGTTTTGCTTTAGTTTTTTAAATTGTTATTCTAGTTTATTTCATTATACTTTTTGATTAGTCATTCACATATTCACATTATAGAATAGAAAGATAACCATTACTAATAGTCATAATCTTTATAGGATCCACATTTGACTTATCTAAACTATACACTGGAAAATAATAGGTACACTTGCCTATATGATTTCTTTAGTATTATTCTTTGTGTTTGATTTTATTATTAAAATTCATATAAAATTTTTAGTAAGGTTATTGAGGACTATGATATTAAAAAAACTTAATTTTATTAGTATAATGATCCTTTTTGTTTATTTTAATTTTAATTTGTTTATTAAAAGTCTTTCTTGATCTTATGATTATGATTGCATTGCAGGTCTAAGTTCTTTGGAGTGTAAATAGGAGTAGTCCTAGGATACCACTTGATCTAGGTTCAAAATCAAAGGACATTACTTAGGAAATTGAAAAAGAGAAATTTAGGAGTTTTGAAGACAATTACTAGACATAATAGAAAAAACAATGAAATCACATAATAGGGGATTATAATATAACCTCATTATCTAGGATTGAATCTAGCATTTCAATGCGAAAGGTTGAAGAAAATAACTTCGAGATAAAACCCAAAATGATCTAGATGATCCAGAAGTTGGTATTATTTGATGGTCTACCAGATTAAGATCCTAATGTACATATTTCTAACTTTCTAAAAACTTGTGACATATTTAAGCTAAATGGAGCCTCAAAATATGTCATCATGTTAAGGTTATTCTCTTTCACATTAAGGGACCTAGCTAAGCCATGATTAAAGTCACTACATTCAAGATCTATCATTATATGGAATGGGTTGCTTGAGAAATTCTTAACAAATAGTTTCATCCAATACATACAATAAAGCTTCATAATGAAAATTTCTCTTTCCATCAATTAGAGGGTGAGACTTTATATGATATTGGGGAGAGATAGAAAGAGATCATGAGGAAGTTTCTACACTATGGTCTTAATTTGGGTATGTAGATATAGACATTTTATAGTGGGTTGAGATACCAAACCAAGCAGTTGATAGATTCATCTTCATAGGGGATTACCATCTTTAAGACCCTTAAGTAATTACAAAAGCTCATAGAGAATATTGTTCTGAACAACTATCAGTGGGTTAGCCTAAGACCAATGCCAAAAACCAGTAGGATTTATAGTGTTGACATAATGGCAATGTTAGAAGCGAAGCTAGAGGTTTTGAGTAGGAAAATTAACAATATGAGTGTGGCAGCTAAACCATTGCTAATAATAAGCTGTAACATCTATGGTGGGGGACATCCTGATCACGAGTGCTAAGCAACCTGTACTAAGGGACATCAAATTGGGCAAGCTAATTTAGAGGGAATCAACTTGGAAATAACCCCTACAGTAACACTTATAATTTGAGATGGAGAAACCATCTAGAATTTTCATAGAGCAATTCAGTTAACAAAGACAAATACTTCTACTTGAATTTCAACAACATTAACACCAAGAAAAGAAGCCTAATATTGAGGAGCTTGTGAAAAATTTTATTAATACATTAAAGAATATCTGATAAGAAAATAATTCACTACTTTAAAATCAATAAGCTCTATCCAAAATTTAAAGTGTAGATTGGACATCTTGTTTAGTTTTTTTTCTGAAAGGTATCCGAGTACCTTTCCTAGCAACATTAAGCTTAATTCGAGAGTAGGAAAAAGTAGCAATATTAAAGTTAGAAAGGAGTTTTTATTAGAAGAAATGGAGAAGGAAATAAAGAAAAAGGATATTTTGAAAAAAAAAAAGGAAGGGTGAGGTCAAGAAGGTGAGAAGGAAGAAAGGTCAAAGGAAAGATCAAAAGGAAGACCAATTTAGTAACTTCTTAAAGTTATTCAAACAATTTTATATTAACATTCTTTTTTTTTAAGCTTTATCACAGATGCCAAGATACACTAAGTTCCTAAAGGAACTCCTCACTAACAAGAAGAAACTTGAATAGTTATCCAAGTGAGGAGTACTCTACTATCCTTCAAAATAAGCTACCCCAGAAGATTAAAGATCTAGAAATTTTTACCATCCTTTATCATATTGGTAGCTTATCAATTAATATGGCATTAGGGGACTTAAGAGTGAGTATTAATTTGGTTTTATAACATGTTTAAAGGATTATGATTAGGAGAACTAAAGCATAGTAAGATGAGCATTCGGTTAGCCGATAAGTCAGCTAAGTATCAGAGGTATTATAAAGGATGTTTTGGCATATATCGATCTTCTGTTTTCCTTTCTTCTCAAGTTATATCATAGTTTGGGTGTTTGTTTCTGATTTCACATTCTCTAAAAATATCCCAAGTTAGTAGGAGTTAATAAAGGTAAAATATGTCAATATGTCTAATTTTTAACTTTATACTTTCACCTCCAATGTATTTACCTATTTGTCAATTGAGTATAACAATCCTTCTTCTTTTGTTTTGTTTTATTTTGTTCTTTTCTTCTACTTTTTCCACATAAGGTCAGCAGGCTTCAAAAGGGTGTCTATCATGTTTTATTCTCGCCTCTTTTTCTCTTTCCAGTCACCTTTCATTCTCTATTTATTTTTGTTCTATTAAGTTAAATCCAATAATACTTATTGGTTGAATCTAAATACCCTCTCATATATAATATATTGACTACTGTACTGAGAGGATGGATTTGGCAAATAATCCATTGATCATTTCTGATCACCACTTCTCCTTAAAGGAAAGAAGTTAACGGCAATTTGATGCTTTTTCTCATTTAATTTTTTAAAATATTGTTTAATGACCAAAAAGCACTGCACCTTAAAGTCAAATTTCTATGATCGCATCTGGCTGTCAACATGGAGTAGTTTTATGATATTAATAAGAGTCAGTAAAGAGAGAGCCCAATAGTTATAAAAATATTACCAAATAATTTTGTTTATCTGTCTTCAACTTTGTCAATGTCTAATCTACCTTCTAGTATTACGCGTGTTTTGTTTAATTGTATAGAAATTTTAGTTGAAATTACCCATATTCCTATAGAAAATAAAGTTTGTAAGTCTTCTTCATCTTTATTGAGTCCTTATAGTATCTATTCTCATGATCGCTTTTGGACGAGAAGTATACATACTATTTTGTCTACATCTAGACCAAAAGTCAAAGAAATAATATAGGGTTCTATATTGTAACAATGTGGCCTTAGATCTACTACAACAGAACAATACGTAAAGCTTGAGATACCAAAAGAGCTGATCTCTCTCTAAAGAGAACACAACCATACACTTCGATATGTAGGAGCCATACGCCTTGTTCTCATACTTCATGGAAGAAAAGAGATACCTGTTATAGTCAGGATATCTCTTCTAGAAATTACCTACATAACATACTAAAATGCTTTGATTGGTATCTTGCTGACTACTCTCAACAATGGAAGTGTCATTCTAACGATAACACCTGATTTCAACATCAGGTTGGATGATCCCACTTTGTCTGAACGACTGCAAGTTCAGATTCAGATCACTGGAGTAGATCAAGATTCTATAGTCATTATGGCTACCTTACATCACTAAATGATCTATCGTCTGCAGAATCATGCTTTAGACCTTAACTTTCCAAATTTTACTTTGGATGCTCTTTATATGGTTACTAATCGTTCCAATGATCAGACTACTATCATCCAAATCTCGAAGCAACTATCAGTTGTGGAGCTTGAAAAGTTGATGCCTACTGAATGGATCACCAATTACCAGAAGGTGTTCTATGCGCCTCATCGACACTCTTTTCATACAACAACTCCTCCAATTCTGAAGACATTAAAGGATGGAATGGTGAAATCCATCTATGAAAAACCCAACGAAGATCCATCTGGACCTTTTATATCTGATGCTATATTTCTGTTCTAGCCCGTATTTTCTCATACGAAAGGTTAATCTGGTCCTTCTATCCATTATTTCAAATCTATTGGAGATCCAGTTTATGTAAGTTATCATCATGGACACTTTGTATAGGATGTTGGCCCATTTATATGTGAACCTGACTGTGAAGTCTGTCTCTACCCTGAGTCAGACAGTAATGATGATGATGAGCGGTATGCCAGACGATGAAGGAGGAAGAAAAGTCTAAATCTCGTTGTATGCCTTCACAACAGTATCATCCAGACAAGGATGATTCAGATCCAAATGATTCCAGCAAATCTAGTGGTCTACCCACAGAAAGATTTAGACTTAGATCTCTTCGTGAGATGTTGAAATCTACTACCTGTCAGTCTAAGCCAACAATTCCTGTTATTACTCCTACTCCTATACCTTGCATAATGGTTAAGTCATACGAAGAAGAGTTTCCTTTTTTATACCGGAGTACAGATGAAACAACTGAGGTTATCTCTAACCCTTATGTTCGAGTCATAGGAATCACTTCACATGGAACACTTATCTCAAATCCTTCTGATGAAGTTTTTAACTGGCAGACATCAAATGTAGTAGCATAGAACAAAGTCTTTCTAAGAATTGATTCCAAGTTAGATGGAATCAGTCAACAGACTTGTGCTACTTAACTTAAAGATGATGTCTTCTTTAAGCAGATCTAACAATTGTACCACTCATATAAAGCTTAGATCCAGCAACTTGACGCTAATCTTCGACATTACATTACTACACATTATTTTGGACCTGATTTCAACATCAAAACTAAAGAACTCAGGAAGATACAAGGAATTGTGCAACACATAGAAGCTGATATGAAATTTGCATAGTCTAAGATTGTATATGGCCCATCCTCTTCAGTATTTCTAAATATAAAGCCACTATACACTCATCCTCTTTATCAGATGTATTCAGAAGAAGCTGACTATTCAAAGGTCTTCAAGTTTAATTACCCTTTGATCAAACAGTATATACATCGTCATGCAACTCAAGTTAAACCTAAAAAGCCAAAGCCAAAGCCTGAATAAGTTCCTGAGTCATCACCTTCATACACTAAACCTGAACCAGTTAACTAGTAGAGTAAACCGTTACAGATTCATGCACCTCCCACCTCTCCACCAAAGTTTCAACCTTCCATGTCTACTGGGAAGGATAAAGCACCTTAAATAGAGTTCATAGCAACTCATGCACCTACACTTACTGCAGAAGATTCCATTGCCCAACCAGATAATTCAGAAGCTTGTTTTGAAGCCTCTGTCCCAACATCTAAAATCTCTACAACAATTTTTGAGTCATCATCTGAATAGATCTCTGAATTGTCATCTGATTCCTCAGCCCAACTAGCTAATCTATCAGACTTAACACAAGTTCTGATGACTATGCCTGAAGCTACTAAGTTGAATCAGATATAAGTGAAGCAGAATCCACAGTTACTAAACATTTTAGACCTGAACCAGCACTACCAGCTCAACCAGTTGCACAAACCAAGCCTACTTCAGGACCTTGGTTTACTTTTGGTAATCTTCCCTCAAACAAATGGAGAGATCGCTTGCATGAATTTGATGTATGGATAGATCATCAAATGACTCAATCAAATAATCCTTTTCAAGATTTTTTTTTTAGTTTACTTCTCGTTTCACTGGTACTTTGCGAGAATGGTGGCAAAGTATAAACGATTATCAAAGACTTCAATATATCCAAGTCACTAAAACCGGAGCTCTTCTTGGAATAATTTATAAGGAATTTAATGGTGACTTTTAGCTTATAAATAAGCAGATCCGTCCGGAGTATTTTGCAATGAAATGTTGTTCCCTTGACAAGCGTGATTTACAAAAGTGTTATCAACATATGACAGAAAGGTATTATCTTTTGAATGGATGGAATGATGTTAATCTTCGATATACTTTTATCTCATCCATTCCAGATCAATTGCAACCAGAGCTACAATGGACCATTGTTTCTTTACAAAGGGATATTGCTAACATATCTCTTGGAGAAATCTACCAACTTGCTCTAGTCTCTCTTGATAAGCTTTGTGATCAACATGCCTTATTCAAGAACATCATTAAAGGTGGTTCACTTCTCAAACAGGCATGCAAGAAGCCTTATCTTCAGATTTAATTGCAAAGGCAAAAAGAATTGTGATTGTAACAAAAAGAAGAAATCTCATCATAATCATGTCTATCATCGATGAAAGTTTTGTAGACAAATGGAAGGTTACAAACCCTTCAGGAAAACTTATATGAGAAAAAATGGAACAAAACGAAAGTTTGTTCGATTCTTCAAGAAGAAATCCCATCAGTCTCAGCAAGCTGATCGATGTTTCCTCTGTGGACAATCAGGACATTTTGCACGAACCTGTCCTCACAAAAGCAAGAAAGATATCAAGTTATTAAAGCACATGCAATCAATTTTGCGTATTCATTCTTCTAATAACTTTGAAGATCTTGTTGAGGAATAATCCACCGAAGATGAAGACACTAAGTTTGTTGTTTCTGTTACGACCTCTAATAGTGAATCCTCTAACTCCTCTATCTCTCTAGGGGATGATTCTCTATACATGCTATAGTAGATCTGCATGAAATTACTAATAGTGAATCCTCTAACTCCTCTATCTCTCTAGGGGATGATTCTCTATACATGCTATAGTAGATTTGCATGAAATTATATCGTACTCTAGTCTAACGACCATATGTCCAGATCTAACTTTTTAAACAAGATAAATACAATTGACCCAATCTAATATTGGATCCAGTCGTACGATTATGAAGCCCAACATTTTACCTTCTAATGCATAGACCTCTCATGATGAGTACTTTACTGCTGCAGATGGCAATTCATTCAAGATCGGGCTTATTACAAAGAAAAAGATCGGGATACGATTTTTTCCACAGTGTACAGTTTGGACTAAAGTTTTTGGTAGCAATCTACTTGACCCAGATATTCTCATTGGTATGGATGTCTACAACAAAGTCTCACCTTTACAAATCCTACCCAAAGGCCTCAGATATCGATCATTGTTTAGTCCCTACACTGAAATAAAAAATGTGTTTGAACTTTCTCAAGTTCCTAAACCATACACATCATTGAGAGATAAACCGTTAGACTACTGTCCTGAATCATATGCACAGTTTTCCCATCCATATCCTCTTTGAAAAAATGTTGACTTTTTCATAAGTCTACCTTTCAAAAAGAATGAGGATATCAATCCTACGAAAGCCACACATCCAGGGATGAACCTTGATGACCTCAAACTCACACATGATAAGTGTGCTATACTTCTGAAGCAAGGACTCATTGAGCCACAAAGTCATATTGGGCTTGCCAGGCATTTTATGTGAACAAACGTTCAGAGCAAAAACACAGTAAAAAGAGATTGGTGATTGATTACAAGCCTCTGAATGCATTCCTGCAAGATGACAAGTTTCCTCACCCTAAGATCAATACTAAGGTACTATTTTTAAATAAAGTTGTTATCTTTTTCAAGTTTGACCTTAAGGTAGAATTTTGGCAGTCGGGTGTTTACCCAACTGAGTGGTACAAAACTACATTCTGCATTCTCAATGCACAATACCAATAGACTGTTACGTCATTTAGGCTTAAAGTTGCCACATCACTGTTTCAAAGAACCATGACGAAGATCTATGAGTCTATCCTAAACAGTGCAATCATTTACATTGATGACATTCTTCTGTTCTCAAAGACCCATGAGGAACATCGGACCTTACTCCAGCAATTCTTGGATCTTACTAAACAGTATGGAATTATGCTTTCAGCATCTAAAAGCATCATTGGCTTTAAGAATTTATGGGTATGAATTTCAAAGATGGATTCTACAAACCTGGTCTACATATTGCACAAAAGATGTTATACTTTCTTATGAATATCTCACTGTGAAATAAATACAACAATTCCTCGGGATTGTTAATTACATCTGTGAGTTTATACCACATGTGGCAGCTTACACTTTATGTTTATCCAAGTTGCTCAAACAGAATCCACCCTGGCCTTCAGATATTTTCCTTCCTTTTTCTCATTATAAATATCTTCTTCTTCTCTAGTGAGGTAAAGTCTTTGTTTGTCAACTTCTTATGACTGATCAAACCCTCTCTGCCATCATAAAGAAAAACTTTCCTCTCATTGCTAGTACACCTACTAATGTTTTTGAGGTTGCCTCACTTGCTCGTATGAGTTTGTTTTATTATTTGCATCATTTTCTAAGTGAAACTAACTCTCTTGGTAGTCCCATAATGTTCAATTTCAAAGCATCTTACCTTAATGTGCTTTTTCTTCATGACCCTCTTTCTGAAAACACATATGGTATCTTTGGGCACTTTCGGCCCTCTATGCTTGTACCATCACTCTATCTCCTCTTCAAGTCTACCAACATCTCTGTGACATAAACAATGAAAAGTCTTTGTTATAGACATTTCTTGAGTGGTTTCAACCATTAGATCAATGGAAGCAACAATGTTCTATGGTTATTTCTCAACATCTTCTATGGAAAGCTTCTATTAGATGACAGTCTACTCATTGTTTCTTCATCCTTCATCGTCCATATCGTGAAACATATACTAGTACCCTTTACACTGAACACCATGTCCATTTTTATCATACTTCCTTATACTGGCCACGATACCAAGACAATGTGTTTCAATCTCTTAGAAATTTTCTCAAAGAGATAAATCATTTTCCTTATATACCAATAATGTCCTCCTCTATTGGACCTTATCTAGGTGAATTTGTTCCTGGTGAACCAGAAGCACCAGATGTTGACATGCCAGGTCCTAATAGTCCTTAGTATGACACCGAAGAATCAGTCTCAAACTTTGCAGGACCTTCTCAACCTTTTCACTTAATCTTTCAAGATGCTCAAAACCCTAATGATGATACTTACAATCCTAATGAAGATGAGTTAATCAATTCCTGCACAAACTTCACACATGTGAGCTCAGTCACAATAAGCGACAAATGACATATCAAAATGATACTGACAGTTCAAGTAATTCAGACCATCCATCCAATCTGCAATCTAGCATGAACCAATATGTGACAAATAATGCATTGGATTCCATGGGATTGGTGTCTTTAGATATTTACTTTTGAATCTTTTGATGAAAGAGAATATTTGTGGCCTAAAAACCACTATGTCAAATTCCTTCTTATCATCAAACCGTTTGCTTTTTAGAAAGTTGTTTGCTTTTTCAAAGTAGCTTTGTGAAAGGTGTGATGATTGTACTTAAAGCTCCTTTCTTTTTTAAAGACACCCCCCCTCCCCTGAAAGAGGTTTTAAAGTTAAGACATGGTCAACAAGTGTCCGCGTTTAATTTCGTGAAGTCTGGTGGAAGACATTCGTTGATTAGCATGAGAGATTATGACTATATAGGTTGGTATCAGGGTCACACGTTTTCACTCCATTTATCTAGTCATTGTTATGGTCCTACTATTTAAAGAGCTCAAGCTTTGGGTTTAGGTTGTTAGCCTGTAGTTAGTTGTTGTAAGATGAGGGTTTTGAAATCTTGACTGCTTGATCATAAGACTCCGATATAGAGAAGATAAGTTGGAATCTAGTAGTAAGAGTTAGGGGGAGCTTGGTTAAGGAGTATGACAATAAATCAATGGTAAAGGAATGAATGGTAATAGTTGGTTATTTATTATGGTTGATTGAATAGTTTTTTCATATCTTAGTTTAAGGTAATAGTCCATACACCCCATGTGTGGGAGGAATGGTTTTGATTCCCGCAAACACTAGTATTTTTTAATTTTTTAATTAAATATAATTAAAC
>JAOQML010129258.1:0-17649 GCA_027568935.1 Erythroxylum urbanii | reverse complement strand
TTTGGCTTTTAACAAAATTTTGATAGTTAAATAGTTATACAATATATTTAATTACAATATCAGAAAATGAATGTTATATTGACATTAATTGTAAACATGAAGAACACCGGAGAGAGATTAAGACCATTTGTGCACTTAAATATATTTAAATATAATATAATCAAAAGGGTCCTTGAAACCATAAACATCAATGAATCTAGTTAGGCATCAGAAAAAAGAAAAAAAAGATGCTCAAATTGATCTAAATCGAATTTTTTTCAATTTGATCAATTTTATAATAATAATAATAATTAAAATTATTTAAAAATAATATTTGAATATACAAACTAAAATTAGTTTGCATTTAATTCACTGTTAAGGTTGTTGAATTTTATTAACTCATCATCTACTATGTCAAATTAGGGATGACTATAGAAAAGGCTAGGGCCTAACTCGAAGCTTGTTCGAGCTCAAAGGTAGGCTTGGGCCAAGCTTGATTAAATATATATATATATATATATATTTAATTGTTTAAAATTAAAAATGACATCGTTTCATTAAAAATTTTAGGCTTCAAGTTTCGAGCCGAATTGGATAGCTTGACTTCAAGCCTAGCTTGAAACTCAAAATTAAAGAAAAAATTTGAGTCTAAATCTAAGCTCGGTCAAGTCAAGTCAAAAGCATTAATTTCATACTGGACTGGGTCGAGCTGGGGACCGAGTAAGCCTTACTTCCTATATCAAATGTTTTTACTTTTAACACATTAATAAATATATTAGAAGTAATAGAATTAAGTAACTAATAGCCACAGAACACATCATCCAAAAATTCTCTAAATCCCACTTTTGTTAACTTTCTTCAATAAAAACTTTGTGATAACAAGAATATTGCTCCTCCTCTGCAAAAAACCTTACTACTTTTTATGGTTGTTTGCAATCCTAACCCCTCTCTTCTTCCTCTTCTAGATTGTCATGGTTTCCACTCATCTATCTTCATCTTTGCTAGTATTTCATCTGTTTCTTTCTCAACTTGGATCCTTTATTACCCTTGTTGCTTTCATATGTTCTCTTCTTCCTGTCTTGTTAGAGTCTCTTATCACCTTTTCCCAAACTTCCTTTCTTCTTTGGACAGCTCCCCATTTTTCTTCAGCTTTGGCATATGGGGATCAACTAAAAGAAGATTAAGCAAGAAATTATTCCCTTTTGGGCAAACTTTTATCATGTCTCGTTGGAGTATTGGATGACAAAAAGGCTAAGCCTACTATCTAGCTTCCTTGAGAAGCCATTGTGTATGGATGAAAATAGCAGAAGAAGAAGAAGGAGAATTGGCTTTGAAAGTAAGTGTACAAGTGTGGGCTTCACTAAGGAATTACCTGGCTACATTCCTACCATAAGAGTTGGTGAAAATAACACATTGTCTAAGGATTTAATAGATGCATATTTGACTATATTTATCCACCCATATTTGATGTATTTTGCTTGATATTATGTAATTTTATTGTATATTTGTTACTTAATTTGCTCTAGTGCATTTAATGGATATAATTGCCTTCACGGACCAAAAGGAGAATAATTCAAACGAAAACGTGGGATAAAATAAAAATTTGAAGCAAATTAGATATATAGTCATGTTTATGCTCGTGTAAGTCTTAGAAGCTATGTAAAATCATGAATTCTGGAGTTTTTAAGTATACATGGTCACTAACATGCCTGTGTATACCTTGTATGTCTCAAAAGCCCTAGAATTCGCTATAAAAGGACATGGACGAAGGCAAACAGCAATTATCTGACTTTTGCCATAGATTCCAAATGTGAGGAACTTAGAGAGGTGACGATAAAGGTCCAGAGATAAGGAAAACACAAAGTTAAAAATAAAGGAGATCCGATAGAAGGCTACATCCAATCTAAACATTGCAAGAATGGTCAATATAATAAAAGGGAGATTTAAAATTATGATCTCTTTGTTTTTTATTAGTTTTTTGCATATTTATCTTTGATTTTATTTTCTATTATGTGTAACTAAATGTGTCTAGTGTCTAAGTGTAATGAACCCTAGTTAGAATAACAATGTCTTGATTCTTTTATTAAATCCAATTATTTTGATTAATTTATTGTGATTCAATTATGTATTTTATGCATGTCCTAAATATCAAGAATATTAATACATAACTTGATTTCATAATATAGAAATTAAGAAATCATGTGTATGAATAGATACATCATATTTGAAAGGAGTTGATTGAAAACCTAGAGATAAGTCGACATAAATCATGTGGATTAGGGTTAAACCTAATAGCGGAATTTATAAATCGATAATGCAATCCTAGGAACTTTAACTAGAAAGATTTCAGTTAATCACCTTATGAATTAGTTGTTAGTAGTCTCGATAGAATTATTAACATAAGATACGGATTTTCAGGATCCAGTAGTCAATAAAATAATTGCATGATAAAAGGTTAACTATTTAATAAATTTTAGGGGGATTCATCACCTAGACACTACTATTTGATATTGAATTTTTAAAGTAATTTCCATTGTTTTTTGTGTTTATTATTGTTTCCTATTTTATTTTATTTATTTAAGTTTTAGTTATAATTAAAAATCACATACTTAATTCGTAGGGTAGATAATAGGAGAAAGATAATTACTAGTAATTACTGTCTTTATGGGATCGACTTGCATTTGCCTGTGCTAGCTGTAGCTACGCTATGCACTTGCAGTTCATATTGATAAAATAAAAATTATCAATTAGGATTCATCGATGGTTACTTACAATTGATAAGGAAAACAATGAAAACCTATAGGGAAAATATACAAGAGGGGAGATCGTAGTGAATTGATGGGAATTGAGGAACTTAAAGAAGCATCAGACTCGAAGAGGGAGCATAATCAAGCATCTAATGAAGAAAATGAGCATATAAATGGAGAAAATATTGTCTAAGCTTATGATATACAAATAAATATGGAAAAAGGGGAAATTCCTACTGAAATAAAGTTAGGAAAGAGCAATAACTTAGCAGAGAAGCAACCTAATTCTCCACAAGTAAGGTTTGATGTTGACGAAATTGCAAATGACTCAATGGTAACTAAAGATGAAGATTTTCAAAGAAGTCAATAGGGGGTAATAAAAACATAGGCTCAAAAGGTAAAACCATCCTCAACTGAACTTTATATGGAATGTTCATAGATCAAAATGCCATAGAAAGCTTATGTTATTAGGTCTTTAAGAAATAAAAATTAGATATACAAATATGAATAAGCTAAGGCATTTGAGATCTAATTAGAACTTTATATCTAATAATCAACATCATTATTTCGGTAGAATTATTTTAGCTTACAACAACAATTTTGTCAATATGGAAGAATTAGGAGTATATGATCATGTAATCTATATAGGAGTCTAATTTCTAAGGGAAGGATGTAAGGTTATTGCCTATATTATATATGGTTCCAATCTCAATTTTTAAAGAAATTTGTTATAGGATAGGCTAAAGAATTTTCAGGCTAATTGTAATAGACTTTGGTTGGTTTATAGGGACTTTAATGTTACAATTTATAGGTCTAAAGCAGAGCACATTCTAACTTAAGGAACCAAATTGATGATTTCAAAGAGAGTTAATTTTGTTGGTGTTTCTTCTTTGAAAGAAGAGATTTATCAAAGTAATCATTATTGCTATCTCTATTCTTCAACTATAGAATTCTTAAACTTTGCCCTAGTTAAAGAGCAATAAGAATTAAGAATTTTAGGGAAATTCCTCAAGGCTAGTTTCTTGTTCAGTTGCCTAATGGAATCTCCAGAAGAGTCATATAGCACCTTTTGTTTTCAATGAACTATCTCTCTATTTTTATCTAACTCTAAGCATGTATCATAGTGATGCTTGACCTTGAGCCTTTTTAGTTCTTATTTAAACTTATAACTTCTTATAGCATTTGAATGATTCATTCCCATAGATGTCTAGACTTATGCCCTCTTTCTGTAACTTCTTAAAACCTTCAATATCACAATGAAAATTGAAAAACTTGAAAGGAGAAATTCTCCTTTGGACCTTAGACAAATTATTAATCTTAATGGGAGAGTGGTTAGAATAAAAACATTTATTACACATAACTTTACACTTTTGAAACCTTTAAAACCATAAATGGTCAACTAGTGCCTTGCCAAGTTATTTTCTCATAAATCAACCACCTTCTTAATTATGTCTTTAGGTAAAGAAGATTTCCTCAAAATTAAGATTAGTTACTTCAATATCAGATAAGTAAGAGTTGATCTCATTGCAAGGTCTCTTGACGCTCATGTTTCCTTCAAATTCCAAAGCTGCTAAGATGGTACTTAATCATCCAAGATTATCCAAGGGTTATGTGTGGATAAACAAATCCCTTAAGCAATCCCAAAGTAAGGATTTTTGAAATACAAAATTGGAAGCATATATGAATGATAGACATACCATTTTAATTATAGTCTTCATATTTTTTTATTTTTTTACTTTAATTTATGTTTCTTTTTTCCTTATGTGTTTGTTTATCCCCTTTTCATATTAAGGACAATGTGTTGTTCAAGTATGAGGAGGGTTATGTGTTTTGCTTTGAATGTGATTTTGCATATTGTATTATAGTTTTAGGTTGCATTTTGCGAACTGTGTGAATGTGTCAATGGCTTAGATCGATTGGAGTTGATTTAATTTTGATTATAGTCTATTAGGTTGTGAAGAATCATTAGCTTACAAAATTAGTACATTAGGATCTTTGGCTAAATATGTAGCTTAATTAAGATTTAGTGTTAGTTTGTCACCCTCTAAATTGTCACATTCATTGATAATTTGAGGCCTTTCCACTTAAGTAGCTTTGCTAGTATTTTTCATAGAAATGAGTAACTAAAGCACCAAGGTAGGCAATAAAAAAATCATGTTTGTTAATTTTAAAATAAATAACTATTCCATTGGCCTTCGGGTTGTGAATAGAGCTAGTAGCTAGTTGATAACATGATATAGCTGAGTAACCAGATCGACACACATTACAAATGTGTGCCTTTGACTAAAAAGGCTATATTGACATTCTAACCAAGCAGCTTAATAAAAAAATGACTTAGTTGATTAACCGGATCAACATTCATTACCAATGTTTGCCTCCGCATAAAAAGACTAAGTCCATGTTCCCAAAAAGTAAATAAAAAATGTGTGTTTTTGAATAAAAACCTACTGAACTTGTAATAGTTTGACTTTTTATGAAAACGTACTTAGGAGTAGTTATAGAGTCTGAATGACCAAAGAATTATTAATGTATGTGCGTAATTAAAAAGGGTAAATAATTTAACACTTGAGTATGGATTAATATGTATATATAGTTCAAATCCCCAAGACGCGGATTTTGCATGTTAATGATTTAAAATGACTCAAATGATTGTGTTTAAAATTAAGTTTATTTCATGAAGTTGAAGTCATTGTCTTATTACTGCATTGTATGCTGTGTGAATATTTTTTTGGTTTTTGTTGTTTTGTTTGCTTGAGGATAAGCAAATGTTTAAGTATGGGGATGCTGATAAGTGTGAATTGCATAATATTTTAGGGCTTATTTTGACATGTCTTTAAGTGTTAACTTAATCGTTTAACATGTGTTTAGATTAGAAGTGTGTTAGTTTTTTAATTAATTGTGTTGAAGTGTTTTTATAGGTTAGTAAAAGTCTTTGAGCTTAAATTATTATGTCCTTGAGGTACCTTAATGTGTTTATTAGTGTTTCAAGGTCAATATCGAAGAATGGAGAAGTTTCAGAGACACTTAGGCTGAAACAACGGCCCATAATCATAGCACAACAGGCTACTATTGTGATAGAAGCACTAGAGTCAGCCCACGATCGTGATAGAAGCCGAAGACATAGCCCACGATCATGGCTTGATTGCCATGATCATGATAGAAGGCTCAGATGTGGTCCACGATCGTGACAGACGCCAGACACTCAAAAACATCAAGTTTTGAGGGAGTTTTTGGACTTTTCAGGCCCCGAAAAAACCCTAGGGTTGCCTAGAACACAAAAAGTATACAAAGAATAATATAAAGAAGATGAAGCAGCTTTTGCATCAGCCACTTTGGAGAGAAACCCTAGAGAGAATTGTTGAGAGATAGAGAAAGAGAAGAAGGAAGAGAGAAGTGGAGAAGAAGTTGATATCGATGTACTTCCCAGATTTGGAGTTTCCCGACGTCACTGCCTCTTGTCTCCATTTAGAATCGTATTTCATGTTATTTTCCATTTTTATTATTGTATTGAATTGGGAATAGCAATTTGATGATAGAATTGTGAATGTTGAGATATTTTATACTCACCTTTAAGTTTTTTTATCTTTGATTTAATAAAATCTGATTGTTTTATGTTTATTGGATTTATTGTGATTGATTTTTGTAATTGCATAGTTCGGTAATAGACTGAGAGGGTGAATCAAATGAAAAATAATTATATTGGGCTAACGAGAGTTAGGTCATTTAATAAGAATGAGAAATTAATCAAATCGGTAATTGTATAAAGAGAGATCTCATATAGGTTCCGAATAGTTTATTGGACAACTTCAGATCTAATTAGGTTTTTGGATAGATTGTTAATTGAGAGATTGCAATTTTCTATGCTGATTAAGGTTTATAATTTAGGGTTAATTGTTATAACTCGAGAGAGCATAATCAACCTTAGGATCGTCTAGGACCAATAATCTGCTTGTTGATAATCAATTTGGTTAGCATTAAAGATAGGTAAAAATTCTCCTCTCTCAATTGATAGTTCCTTTAGGTTGATTCTTGAGTGTAGTTGCAACTGCTACTTGTTAATATCTTCGTAATTAATTCTTGGAATTGTGTTGCATGATTGAATTAAATTTTTGCCTTAGTTTTGATGCATTGAATTATTGCAAATTATTTTGGCCTTAGATTTTAGGATTAGATTATCCCTCCTCGTGGGATCAACACCTTACATACTACGCGAACAATCTGTATGTTTGTGGATTATCTAGGTTATTAATTAGAACTTACACATATCAGAAAACCACGATTAAGTTTTTAGGGCCATTGTTAGGGAGACAATTAGTTTAGTTCTATAGTTTAAGGCACTTAGTTTTTAATTTTTGTTTTTGTTCTTTCTTTTCTACTTCTAAAATCGTGATCTTGCACGAACACAAGAGTCACGAGAGGTTCGAGTCGTGTAGCTAAAACCATAGGTTTAGACATCACTTAACTAGAACAAACCATTAGGAAAGCTCGATATGAAGAAGAATAAATCGTGAAATCAATAATGACTGAGAAATTTCGGTAAGATTTGAACGACGAAACGAACCAAGGATGTCAACAATGAACCCTTATGGACTTCATGAGACCAGGGTTCAATGTGGCTAACCAAAGAGTAGCCGTACAAGCAGCATTGTTTGAAATTAAACCAGCCCTCTTAAACATGCTTCAATAGAACGTGCAGTTTTATGGACTAATGAACGAAGATCCCAATGCACATATAATGAACTTCCTTGAAATCTATAATACCTTTTGGTACCATCAAATGTTGAAAGATGCAGTCAGAATTAGGCTTTTCCCTTTTCCCCTTAAAGATAGAGCAAAGGCTTGGTATCATTCCCTTAACCCAGCCAATATCACGACGTGAGATCAGCTAGTTCATGCCTTCTTAAACAAATATTTTCCCCTGAATAAGACTACTAAGATCATCAAGAAAATTACCAACTTTCAACAAAGTGGCAGGGAATTTATTTATGAAGCGTAGGAAAGATACAAGTATTTGCAACGGAAGTGCCCACACCATAACTTACCTAAGGAATTGTTGTTGTAAACATTCTATAATGGAGTAACCCCATATACGAGAGGTATGATTGATGTAGCTTCAAGGAGATTACTGATGAGAAAGACAGTTGATGAAGCAGAAGAGCTAATAGAGGAGATGGCAAGTAATAGCTGCCTATGGATGAACGAGCGGAGTAGACAAACTACCACCTTCTGAGAACAAAAAGGATTTTTTGCTATTGATTAAATGATAGAAATGCAAGTTAAAGTTGATAACTTGACTCAACAGCTCAACAATATGAAGGCTTCATGTTCATCTCCAGTGAAGGCCATGCAACTTAAGTGTGAACTCTGTGGGTAAATGAAACGCGGGCTCTATTTCTTGAAGGTCTTAAATTAAACAATTCAAAGATTGCTTCATTGCTTTGGCCTTAGCTCTTGTCATTGGGCCTCCAACATCCTGTAATGGATCTTTAGGAACACTAAACTTGAATGTTGGGCCTTTGATATGGGAATTTCGTTCGTCCCTTTGCCTTGCACATTTAGACTTCAAATCTAATCCAATTTCAGCTCTTAAGCCTCCTTTGGCAAGCTTATGTCCATGCAAATCATGTCCTAGGCTTCCGTGAGGCAGATCACATCATGTATGCTTCTCTTTTTGTCTTTCACATGCCCAAGGTTCTCCATCATAGCAAAAGAAAAGTCTTGGTTCATGGCCTTTAGGAAGTTGCCAAAGGGAGCAAAGCATATTTCTGTGGGGAACAACGGAAGCCTTGAAGTAGAAAGGATAGAAACATGCTTTGCTCCCATCGGCAACTTCCTAAAGGCGACGTAGGGAAAATTGCAAGCCTTGAAGTAGAAGGGATAGGAACTTGTAGAGTTCTTCTAAACAATGGACATTTGTTGTTAATTGATGTTCTATATGTACCCAAGATTTGTCGAAACTTGGTTTTTGTATGTACCTTGTTAAAGTTCAGATATTGCCTGAATTTCTTCAATAAATATGTGGATAATATTAAAGATAATGTTGTCGTGTGTTCTTGTTTAGTAAACAATGGGTTGTTTCAATTTAATGCGAGTGTTGCTGCTTCTATTTGCTATATAACTGAGGTTACTACGGAGATGACTTGACATGAGCATTTGGAACATATTGGACAAGAAAGTATGGCTAAGTTATCCACACATGGCTTACTTGGATCATTGTTGAATAGGGTCAAGAGCACAAAGTATGTAGACTTAAGAAGTCTATATATGGTCTTAAGCAAGCTTCAAGACAGTGGTACTTGAAGTTTCATGATGCAATCACAAGCTTTGGTTTTGTTATGATGCATAAAGAACATTGCATTTATGTGTACACTTTTGGGTCCAAATTTGCCATTACGACTCTATACATGGATGACATATTTATAGCAAGTTAAGGGTTGACTTTATTGAAAACCATGAAAGGATGGTTTTCTACCACCTTTGACATAAAGGATATGGGAGAAGCTTCCTATATCCTTAGTGCTAAGATCCTAAGTGATAGGAAAGCTAAGATGTTGGCCTTGTCTCAAGAACCTTATACTGATAAGATTCCTGCTAGATTTAACTTGACAAACTCAAAACCAATGAGACTGGAATGTTGGGCCTTTGATATGGGAATTTCGTTCATCCCTTTGCCTTGCCCATTTAGACTTTAAATCTAATCCAATTTCAACTCCTAAGCCTCCTTTTACAAGCTCATGTCCATGCAAGTCATGTTAGGGTTCCTTGAGGAAGATAACACCATGTATGCTTCTCTTCTCGTCTTTCACATGCCCATGGCTCTCCATCATGGCCAAAGAAAAGTCTTGGTTCATGATCTTTAAGAAGTTGCCAAAGGGAAAAAAGCATATTTCTGTGGGAAACAATGCAAGGCTTGAAGTAGAAGGGATAGAAACAAGCTTTGCTCCCTTCGACAACTTCCTAAAGGCGGCGTAGGGAACAATGCAAACCTTGAAGTAGAAGGGATAGGAACTTGTAGAGTTCCTCTAAACAATGGACATTTATTAATTGATGTTCTATATGTACCAAAGATTTGTAGAAACTTGATTTTTGTATGTTCCTTTTTAAAGTTAAGATATTGCTTGAATTTCTTTAATAAATATGTGGATATTATTAAAGATAATGTTGTCATGTGTTCTTGTTTAGTAAACAATGGGTTGTTTAAATTTAATTCGAGTGTTGCTGCTTCTCGTTGCTATGTAATTGAGCTTACTATTGAGATGACTTGGCATGAGCATTTGGGACATATTGGACAAGAAATTATGACTAAGTTTTCCACACATGTCTTACTTGGATTAATGTTGAAAAGGGTCAAGAGCATAAAGTATGTAGACTTAAGAAGTCTATATAAGGTCTAATGCAAGCTTCAAGACAGTGGTACTTAAAGTTTCATGATGCAATCACAAGTTTTTGATTTCTAATGATGCAAAAAGAACATTGTGATTATGTGTACACTTTTGGGTTCAAATTTTCCATTATCACTCTATGTGTGGATGAAATATTGATAGTAAGTTACGGCTTGAGCTTGTTGAAAATCATGAAAAGATGGTTTTCTTCCACCTTTGAGATGAAGGATATGGGAGAAGTTTCCTATATCCTTAGTGTTAAGATCCTAAGCGATAGGAAAGCAAAGATGTTGGCCTTGTCTAAAGAACCTTATATTGATAAGATTCCTGCAAGGTTTAACTTGACAAACTCAAAACCAATGAGACTTGAATGTTAGGCCTTTGATATGGGAATTTCGTTCATCCCTTTTTGCCTTGCACATTTAGAATTCAAATCTAATCCAATTTCAGCCCCTAAGCCTCCTTTCACAAGATCATGTCCATGCAAGTCATGTCCTAGGCTTCCTTGAGGTAGATCTCTCTTCTTGTCTTTCACATGCCCATGGCTCTCCATCATAGCCAAAGAAAAGTCTTGGTTCATGGCTTTTAAGAAGTTGCCAAAGGGAGCAAAGAATGTTTCTTTGGGGAACAATGCAAGGCTTGAAGTAGAAGGGATAGAAACATGCTTTGCTCCCTTTAGCATCTTCCCAAAGGCCACGTAGGGAACAATGCGAGCCTTGAAGTAGAAGGGATAGGAACTTGTATAGTACCTTTAAACAATGGACATTTATTGTTAATTGATGTTCTATATGTACCTAAGATTTGTAGAAACTTGGTTTCTGTATGTTCCTTGTTAAAGTTTAGAAATTGCTTGAATTTCTTTAATAAATCTATGGTTATTATTAAATATAATGATGTTGTGTATTCTTGTTTAGTAAACAATGGGTTGTTTGAATTTAATGTGAGTGTTGCTGCTTCTAGTTGCTATGTAACTGAGGTTACTACTGAGATGACTTGGTATGAGCATTTGGGACATATTGGACAAGAAAGTATGACTAAGTTATCCACCCGTGGCTTCCTTGGATCATTGTTGAGAAGGGTCAAGAGCACAAAGTATGTAGACTTAAGAAGTCTATATACGGTCTTAAGCAAACTTCAAGATAGTGGTACTTGAAGTTTTATGATTCAATCACAAGCTTTGGTTTTGTGATGATGCATAAAGAACATTGTGTTTATGTCTACACTTTTGGGTCTGAATTTGCCATTATGACTTTATATGTGGATGACATATTTATAGCAAGTTATGGGTTGAGTTTGTTGAAACCATGAAAAGATGGTTTTCTTCCACCTTTGACAAAAATGATACGGCAGAAGCTGCCTATATCCTTAGTGTTAAGAATGCAAAGATGTTGCCCTTGTCTCAAGAACCTTATATTGATAATATTCCTGCAAGGTTCAACTTGACGAACTAAAAACCAATGAGACTTGAATGTTGGGCCTTTGATCTGGGAATTTCGTTCGTCCCTTTGCCTTACACATTTAGGCTTCAAATCTGATCCAATTTTAGTTCCTAAGCTTCCTTTTGGAAGCTCAAGTCCATGCAAGTCATGTCCTAGGCTTCCTTGTGGCAGATCACATAATGTATGCTTTTGTTCTTGTCTTTCACATGCCCACGATTCTTACCAAAGGAAGTTGCCCAAAGGAGCAAAGCATGTTTCTGTGGGGAACAATGCAAGGCTTAAAGTAGAAGGGATATAAACATGCTTTGCTCCCTTTGACAACTTCCTAAAGGCCATGTTGGGAACAATGCAAGCCTTAAAGTAGAAGGGATAGGAACTGGTAGAGTTCCTCTAAACAATGGACATTTATTAATTGATGTTCTATATGTACCCAAGATTTGTAGAAACTTGGTTTCTATCTGATCCTTGTTAAAGTTCAGATATTGCTTGAATTTGTTTAATAAATCTGTGGATATTATTAAAGATAGTGGTGTCGTGTGTTCTTGCTTTAGTAAACATTGGGTTGTTTGAATTTGATGCGAGTGTTGCTGCTTCTAGTTGCTATGTAACTGATGTTACTACTGAGATGATTTAGCATGAGCGTTCGGAACATATTGGACAAGATAGTATGACTAAGTTGTCCACACGTGGCTTATTTGGATCATTGTTGAAAAGGGTCAAGAGCACAAGTATGTAGACTTAAGAATTCTATATAAGGTCTTAAGCAAGCTTCAAGACAGTGGTACTTGAAGTTTCATGATGCAATCACAAGCTTTCGTTTTGTGATGATACATAAAGAACATTGTGTTTATATGCACACTTTTGGGTCCAAATTTGCCATTATCACTCTATATATGGATGACATATTGATAGCATGTTATGGGTTGAGTTTGCTAAAAACCATGAAAAGATGGCTTTCTTCCACCTTTGATCTGAAGGATATGGGAGAAGCTGCCTATATCCTTAGTGTTAAGATCCTAAGCTATAGGAAAGCTAAGATGTTGGCCTTGTCTTAAGAACCTTATAATGATAATATTCCTACAAGGTTCGACTTAACAAACTCAAAAAAATGAGACTTGAATGTTGGGCCTTCGATATGGGAATTTTGTTTATTCCTTTGCCTTGCACATTTATACTTCAAATCTAATCCAATGTCCACTCCTAAGCCTCCTTTTTCAAGCTCATGTCCATGCAAGTCATGTCCTAGGCTTTTATGAGGCAGATCACACCATGCTTCTCTTCTTGCCTTTCACATGCCCATGGTCCACCATCATAGCCAAAGAAAATTCTTGGTTTATGGCCTCTAGGAAGTTGCCAATGGCAGCAAAGCATGTTTCTATGGGGAACAATGCAAGCCTTGAAGTAGAAGGGATAAAAACATGCTTTGCTCCTTTCGACAACTTCCTAAAGGCCACGGAGGGAATAAAGCAAGCCTTGAAGTAAAAGGGATAGGAACTTGTATAGTTCCTCTAAACAATGGACATTTATTGTTAATTGATGTTCTATATGTAGCCAAGATTTTAATATTTCTTGAATTTCTTTAATGAATCTGTGGCTATTATTAAAGATAATGGTGTCATATGCTCTTGCTTTAGTAAACATTGGTGTTGGAACTTAATTCGAGTGTTGCTGCTTCTAGTTTCTTTGTAACTGAGGTTACTACTGAGATGCCTTGGCATGAGCATTTGGGACATGGACAAGAAAGTTCGACTAAGTTGTCCACTCGTGGCTTACTTGTACCATTGTTGAAAAGGGTTAAGAGCACAAAGTATGTAGAATTAAGAAGTCTATATACGGTTTTAAGCAATCTTCAAGACAGTGGTACTTAAAGTTTCATGATGCAATCACAAGCTTTGATTTTTTGATGATGCACAAAAAACATTGTGGTTATGTGTACTCTTTTGGGTCCAAATTTGCCATTATGACTCTATATGTGATGACATATTGATAGCAAGTTATGGGTTGGGTTGTTGAAAACCATGAAAAGATGGTTTTCTTCGACCTTTGACATGAAGGATATGGGAGAAGCTGCCTATATCCTTAGTGTTAAGATCCTAAGTGATAAGAAAGCTAAGATGTTGGCCTTGTCTCAAGAACCATATATTGATAAGGTTCTTGCAAGGTTCATCTTGACAAACTCGAAACCAATGAGACTTGAATGTTGGGCCTTTGATATGGGAATTTCGTTCATCCCTTTGCCTTGCACATTTATACTTCAAATTTGATCCAATTTCATCTCCTAAGCCTCCTTTTGCAAGCTCACGACCATGCAAGTCATGTCCTAAGCTTCCTTGAGGCAGATCACACCATGTTTGCTTCTCTTGTTATCATTCACGTACCCATGGTTCTCCATCATAGCCAAAGAAAAGTCTTGGTTCATGGCCTTTAGGAAGTTGCCAAAGGGAGCAAAGCATGTTTTTGTAGGGAACAATGCAAGGCTTGAAGTAGATGGAATAGAAACATGCTTTGCTCCCTTCAACTATTCCTAAAGGCCACGTAGGGAACAATGCAATCCTTGAAGTAGATGGGATAGGAACTTGTAGAGTTCCTCTAAACAATGGACATTTATTGTTAATTGATGTTCTTTATGTACCCAAGACTAGTAGAAACTTGGTTTATGTATGTTCCTTGATAAAGTTTAGATATTGCTTGAATTTTTTTAATAAATCTGTGGATATTATTAAAGATAAAGGTGTCTTGTGTTCTTGCTTTAGTAAACAATGGACTCTTTGAATTTAATGCGAGTGGTGCTGCTTCTAATTGCTATGCAAATGAGGTCACTACTGAGACAACTTGGCTTGAGCGTTTGGGACATATTAGACAAGAAAGTATGGCTAAGTTGTCCATACGTGGCTTACTTGGACCATTGTTGAAATGGGTAAAGAGCACAAAGTGTGTAGGCTTAAGAAGTCTATATACAGTCTTAAGCATGCTTCAAGACTGTGGTACTTGAAGTTTCATGATGCAATCACAAGCTTTGCTTTGGTGATGATGCATAAAGAACATTGTGTTTAAATGTACCCCTTTCAGACCCAATTTGCCATTATGACTCTATTTGTGGATGAGATATTAGTAGCAAGTTATGGGTTGAGTTTGATGAAAACCATGAAAAGATGGTTTTCTTCCACCTTTGACATGAAGGATATGGGAGAAGCTGCCTATATCCTTAGTGTTAAGATCCTAAAGCTAAGATGTTGGCCTTGTCTCAAGAACCATATATTGATAAGATTCCTGCAAGGTTCAACTTGAGAAACTCAAAACCAATGAGACTTGAATGATGGGCCTTTCATATGCAAATTTCATTCATCCTTTTGCCCTGCATAATTATACTTCAAATCTGATCCAATTTCAGCTCCTAAGCCTCCTTTTGCAAGCTCACGACCATGCAAGTCATGTCCTAAGCTCCACTGAGGTAGATCGCACCATGTTTGCTTCTCTTGCTGTCTTTCACATGCCCATAGTTCTCCATCATAGCCAAAGAAAAGTCTTGGTTCATGGCCTTTAGGAAGTTGCCAAAGGGAGCAAAGCATGTTTCTGTGGGGAACAATGCAAAGCTTGAAGTAGAAGGGATAGGAACTTGTAAAGTTCCTCTAAACAATGGACATTTATTGTTAATTGATGTTCTTTATGTACCCAAGACTTGTAGAATCTTGGTTTATGTTTGTTCCTTGTGAAAGTTCAGATATTGCTTGAATTTCTTTAATAAATCTGTGGATATTATAAAAGATAACGGTGTCGTGTGTTCTTGCTTTAGTAAACAATGGATTATTTGAATTTAATGAGAGTGTTGCTGCTTCTAGTTGCTATGTAAATGAGGTCACTACCGGGACAACTTCGCATGAGCGTTTGGGACATGTTGGACAAGAAAGTATGACTAAGTTGTCCACACATGACTTACTAGGATTATTGTTGAAAAGGGTCAAGAGAACAAAGTGCGTAGACTTAAGAAGTTTATATACGGCCTTAAGCAAGTTTCAAGACAGTGGTACTTGAGGTTTCGTGATGCAATCACAAGCTTTGGTTTTGTGACGATACATAAAGAACAATGTGTTTATGTGTACACTTTTGGATCCAAATTTGCCATTATGACTCTATATGTGGATGACATATTGATAGCAAGTTATGGGTTGAGTTTGTTGAAAACCATGAAAAGATGGTTTTCTTCCACCTTTGACATGAAGGATATGGGAGAAGCTGCCTATATCCTTAGTGTTAAGATCCTAAGCGATGGAAAAGCTAGGATGTTGGCCTTGTCTCAAGAACCATACATTGATAAGATTCCTGCAAGGTTCAACTTCACAAACTGAAAACCAATGAGACTTGAATGTTGGGCCTTTGATATGGGAATTTCGTTCATCCCTTTGCCTTGCACATTTATACTTCAAATCTGATCCAATTTCAACTCCTAAGCTTCCTTTTGCAAGCTCAAGTCCATGCAAGTCATGTACCAGGGTTCCTTGAGGAAGATCGCCCCATGGTTCTCCATCATAGCCAAAGAAAAGTCTTGGTTCATGGTCTTTAGGAAGTTGTCATTAGGAGCAAAGCATGTTTCTGTGGGGAACAATGCAAGGCTTGAAGTAGAAGGGCTAGAAACATGCTTTGCTCCCTTCGGCAACTTCCCACAGGCCACGTAGGGAATAACACAAGCTTTGAAGTAGAAGGGATAGGAACTTATAGAGTTCCTCTAAAAATGGACATTTATTGTTAATTGATGTTCTATATCTGCCCAAGATTTGTAGAAACTTGGTTTCTGTATGTTCCTTGTTAAAGTTCAGTTATTGCTTGAATTTCTTTAACAAATCTGTGGATATGTACTCTTTTGAGACCAAATTTGCCATTATGACTCTATATGCGGATGACATATTGACCGCAAGTTATGGGTTTAGTTTGTTAAAAACCATGAAAAGATGGTTTTCTTCCACCTTTGACTTGAAGGATATGGGAGAAGCTGCCTATATCCTTAGTGTCAAGATCCTACGCAATAGGAAAGCTAAGATGTTGTCCTTGTCTCAAGAACCATACATTGATAAGATTCCTACAAGGTTCAACTTGACAAACTCAAAACCAATGAGACTTGAATGTTGTGGCTTTTTGATATGGGAATTTCGTTCATCCCTTTCCCCTGCACATTTATAATTCAAATCTGATCCAATTTCAGCTCCTAAGCCTCCTTTTACAAGCTCACATCCATGCAACTCATGTCATAGGCTTCCTTGAGGCAGATCACACCATGTATGCTTATCTTCTTGTCTTTCACATGCTCGTGGTTCTCCATCATAGCCAAAGAAAAGTCTTGATTCATGGCCTTTAGGAAGTTTCCAAAGGGAGCAAAGCATGTTTCTGCGAGGAATAACGCAAGGCTTTAAGTAGAAGGGATAGAAACATGCTTTGCTCCCTTCAGCAACTTTCCACAGGCCACGTAGGGAACAATGCAAGCCCTGAAGTAGAAGTGATAGGGACTCATAGAGTTCATCTAAAAAATGGACATTGATATGTTCCATATGAACCCAAATATTTGTAGAAACTTGGTTTCTATATGTTCCTTTTAAAAGCTCAGATATTTCTTGAATTTCTTTAATAAATCTGTGGATATTATTAAAGATAATGGTGTCCTGTGTTCTTGCTCTAGTAAAAAAAGGTTTGTCTGAATTTAATGCGAGTGCTGCTACTTCTATTTGCTCTGTAACTGAGGTTACTACTGAGATGACTTGGCATGAGTGTTTGGGACATATTGGATAAGAAAGTATGACTAAGTTGTCCATACGTGGCTTACTTGGATCATTGATGAAAAGGGTCAAGAACACAAAGTATGAAGACTTATAAAGTCTATATACGATCTTAAGCAAGCTTCAAGACAGTGATACTTGAAGTTTCATGATGCAATCACAAGCTTTGGTTTTGTGATGACGTATAAAGAACATTGTGTTTATGTGTACACTTTTGGGTTGAAATTTGTCATATGACTCTATATGTGGATGACATATTAATAGCAAGTTATGGGTTGAGTTTGTTGAAAACCATGAAAAGATGGTTTTCTTCCACCTTTGACATGAAGGATATGGG